>JAZGLO010001160.1:32500-35438 GCA_036873155.1 Biomphalaria sudanica | reverse complement strand
TAACGAATTATTTATCAACGAGAAGCGTCTTTTCAAATACTTTCTCTTGTGCACGTGAAGTAAAGAAAAACTGTTACTCTGTCATCTAACACAATAGTTAAGTTGTCTCCCTTTTCTTTTGCAATAAAAAATACCCATCTATCTGCAAATTCAAATAATGTAAAAGCGCGGTTACCTTGGTTATTTCTGACACAGTCGTGGATTCTGAACTGGCAAGATTGATATGAAGTTGTCTCCCTTTGTTTTAACCTTTATTTTTCTACCCACTCTTGCAAACAAACAAAAAATTTAAAATCCCATTTATTGAAACTAAATTTAAAAAGAAAAAAAAATCAGATTCTATCACGTAAAAAACGTGTTCCACGACCTTGAATCTGAGTCGAATTGAGACTCGACAAAATACTATTATCCTATTTCGTGACATCTTTAAAAACCATAATTTTCCTTTTCAAGAATATAAGAGAATGATTAAAGGGCTACTTTAAATTGTTACCTCGGACATCTATTTCAGCCAACCTTAAATTAGAATGTCTCAAATCTGGACACAATTAGAAAATACCAGATTTTGAAACGCTCTAGACAATTTTCACATTAAAATTATATCACTACAGTATTTCCCAGTCTGTGTTCCGTGGAGCCCTGCTGTTCCGTGGAGCCCTGCTGTTCCGTGGAGCCCTACTGTTCCGTGGAGCCCTACTGTTCCGTGGAGCCCTACTGTTCCGTGGAGCCTACTGTTCCGTGGAGCCCTGCTGTTCCGTGGAGCCCTGCTGTTTCGTGGAGCCCTACTGTTCCGTGGAGCTCTACTGTTCCGTGGAGCCCTGCTGTTCCGTGGAGCCCTACTGTTCCGTGGAGCCCTACTGTTCCATGGAGCCCTACTGTTCCGTGGAGCCCTACTGTTCCGTGGAGCCCTGCTGTTTCGTGAGGCCCTACTGTTCCGTGGAGCCCTGCTGTTCCGTGGAGCCCTGCTGTTCCGTGGAGCCCTACTGTTCCGTGGAGCCCTACTGTTCCGTGGAGCCCTGCTGTTCCGTGGAGCCCTACTGTTCCGTGGAGCCCTGCTGTTCCGTTGAGCCCTGCTGTTCCGTGGAGCTCTACTGTTCCGTGAGCCCTACTGTTCCGTGGAGCCCTACTGTTCCGTGAAGCCCTACTGTTCCGTGGAGCCCTACTGTTCCGTGGAGCCCTACTGTTCCGTGGAGCCCTACTGTTCCGTGGAGCCCTACTGTTCCGTGGAGCCCTACTGTTCCGTGGAGCCCTACTGTTCCGTGGAGCCCTACTGTTCCGTGGAGCCCTAAATAGGTGTTCAACGAGCAAGTAGGCCACCACATCAATTATCTTTCTAAAAAAATTAGCAAAGTGTTCCGCTAATTGCTCAGAATGTGCGAAGTGTTCCGTTAAGGAAAAAAAAAAGGAACCACTGTATTCCAGAAATTTTCTTTTTCTTGATATCTGGTTTTATCCAACTACAGTGGATCTATGGGCACACTGTCATCATGATAAGCTATCAAAGGCAGGTTCATTTATGGAACAACCAGGCAGACCTGTAAACTACCTCACCCTAAGGTCAATGTTAGTCAACAATCACAAAGAGGAGTGGCTCAACCAAAGGGCGTCAAGAAAAACATGTAGAGCCATGTACAAAGAAATGACTATGCCTAACAAACTGGACAGTATTAACTTCCTCCCCCGCAAAGAACAATCTACAATTTTCCAACAAAGAACAGGACACACACAACTATTAAATTACCATCTGAACACAAAAAAAACTCCGCACAACTCCCCCTTTGAAGACACTGCGATCACGCTAATGAAACCGTAAACCATATCCTCTTTGAAAACAGCACACTATTTTCCTTAGCACAGTCTGCAAAAGAGCTAACAGCTCAGCAGAAATAAAGCTGGCTAGAAGAAGAAGAAGAATCTTGGTTTTGTAACAATCTTTACGCAAAAAAAATACAGTAGGCTAGAAAAGAAAACTTTTCCAATATAAATTTGGGGGCCATGTAAAACAACCAAATGAAACATAGAAAAGTATAATTTAAAGAAATATTTGTTTTTGAAATAAATAGATTATGACTTTGTTGGCAAATAAATGATAAAAAATTGTTTGTTTTGCAAGCGAGAGAGCTTGAAATTTTTATTCTACAGTCCTGAAAAGATCTAAAAATAGTGCATGGTGTATTGAAATACTTCCTATCATCAATACTTCCGTATTCTGTACACCGGATACACCAAAACGTTTGCTATTTATGAATGTGCATGTATGAAATAAACTCTTCAATAATGTCTAAAAATACAAAAGTACACTTAGAGTTACACGTTTTCTCTGTCATAGTACTACCCAAATATGATATTTGTTTTGTAGTAATGTTTCCTTACTGTTGACACTTTTTGAATAGTATTTTATCTTAAATCTTAAACCTCTATAAAAAGCGCCAGGAGAGTGGTATGCATCAGGGCGCCACTCAGCTCACAATTCCTGTTGTTTTGTGTGTGAATATCAAAGCTCGTTTTATAGGACAGGTGAGGATAATTTGTATGACACCTTTTTTTTCTGACAAGTGATTTCATGTTTAACAAACTTTTCAAGCCAAATTAGTGAGACATTGAAGACATCAGTAAGGTGGAAAAAAAACATCGTTCAAAAGCGATGGCTCAGAAGGTGACTATGAATAACATACCGACATCATGTCCCACTAGAGATATCTTGTCTTACACGGGCATTCATTCCCAACGTGAAAGTGAAACGTCGATTGAGAATCGCGGGTGATACCGTCGGAAAAGACGAAAGGCGTTTACAAAAGTCTGCCCTCACATGGAATTCGAAAATAAAAATCTAAATAACGGCCGCTTACGTCTAACATGGCGTTGCACATTCTTGGGGGGACCTCAATTCCACTAGGAATAGGCCGTGTGACTGATCTCTGGGGGGATAGCTTGCAGC
>JAZGLO010001160.1:0-27500 GCA_036873155.1 Biomphalaria sudanica | reverse complement strand
GAGGCTTGTATAACAAGACCTGGATCTTACATTCTTCTTAAACAAAATTAACGTTTTAATTGGTTGATTTTTTTTCACAAAATAATACAACTTTATAGTTTATCATTCTTATTGATCAGTAAATTGACAATTTATTGGAAATATTGTTTTAAAATAGGTAGAGCTGTGTATATTAAAAATACCAATTTTAAAAGAAAATTATAAATATACATTTAAATATTACACACATCTATATAAAGGCGTCAGGTGAAGTGACTTGAAGTAAAATATCTTATTTCAACACATATCTACCAAAAGCAATTACGAGTGAAATTTTAAAATATACTAATTAAAGAAACAATGTTTTTTACAACTCCACTAGATGATTCTGTAACATTTGGACTAATGACTTTGATTTCACAAAGCCGATATATGTGATACCAAGCAAAGTAAAAACACTATGTCAAGAAATTATTTACCTAAAATACAAGGAGATTTTGAGTTTACAAGAGACGATATTTAAATTGTGATTGCATATAGGAGCCAGGTTGGCCCGGTTCAGAGAGCTGCCTTTTAAGTGAGTATTAATTAGATTTTCTCGTATATATATCACAAATAGTTCAATCCCCAGTTGGCTAGCTTGCTCTGAGTGTGTGCTGTGTGTGTGTAGGCTGTGTGTCTTGTGTGCGTGTGTGTGGTGTGTTGATGTGTTGTATATGTGTTCGTGGCTGTGATCAAGACTTTAACGCAGTCAGTTATGTTGAAATAGAAATAATTGATAGACAGATACAAACTATTGATTGGTAGCATTGTAGCCGAATAGCTGTTCCGATGTGTTACCTTGTTAGCTTAATTTTAAAAGTTTGCATAATTAAATTACATTCAAATGTCAGACAATGTTTGAGTGTACATCGTTATAGCTGCATGAACTTTTTCTTTGGTAAACTGTCAGGCTCAAATTAACCTTGGCTAGGCCATTAATAGAATATGCATTCTCTGTTTGGGACCCCTCAACTCAAGAAAACATTAAGAAACTGGAACAGACACAAAATAGAGCAGTGAGATTCATAACCAACGAATAATCACAGTTGACTAGAGAACACCTTCAGTAAAATTACTAAATTTAGAAAGCCTTCAGGACAGAAGACTCAAAAGTAAAGTAGCAACTATACATAAAACACTGAACCATAATCTTCAAATACAAAAACAAAATTTAATAAATACTCTGAAAGACACAAAGATAAAAGCACATTCCTCGTCCCATATGCTAGGACAAATGTGTACAAATACTTCTTCTTCCCTAGTGCTATTAGAGCATGGAATGGGTTGCCAGAGCTAGCCAGGAAAACCAGTGACTTGGCAGAATTTAGGTTATTGGTTAATATGCAAGACTAAATGCATGACGCGTAGGACGTAATCATCTTCTTTTTTGAAGTAACGTCTGTATTATATAAGATAAGAAGAAGATAAGATAATTATCTGTATATAGTTTCCAAATTTGGTATTTGTTTTTACAACATAATTTAAGCTTCTCCATTCTGTACATATTTAATGAACAGTATTATACCCAGAGCCGGATATGAATAGGTAGAGGCCCTATGCATGGTTTATATAAGGGTGATATCTCTGTTTTCATGGCAATCACTAATAAAACCAAATTTATGCTAGGCTACACATGACAATATTTGTACATATAATCTTAAATGTTTTATTTTTTTAATAGGCATATATTTTATAAAGCTTTACAGATTTAAGTTTCAAGGGGCCCCACTGCCGTAACTGCGGCCCTGATTATATTAAATGTGAACAATTTAAGCAAGCTTCTGCAATATTGACAACAGGAGTGTCTCTTTCATTTTCATGTAATGTATGTTGTTATTGACAGTTAGCATTTTGTTGTATGGGTAAAACTGTCTATACAATCTTAATTAAAATTGCCGGCTATAAAAATGAAATATTTACCATCTTGATTTGTCCGTGTTCAGAGTCTGGTCGACATTCAACCAACTTCTATAGTTGTATCAAATAAAATCTAGATCTGAGATCATCACCTATCCCTTAATTTCATCAATGAAAAGTTAACAAGGTTACAAAGACAGTTTGTGTGGAAACATACACTCAAAATCGGCCCCCGAAGTGGTCCACCCAGGCAGGTAAAAAGGCAGGTTTCAATATTTTCAGAAAGAACATCCAAATGAAATTCTATCAAAGCCATATGACGGAGAACAATGGAGAAAGAAGGTTAACAGATCATGTGTGGTGCCCCGACGGTCCAGCAGTCCAAAGCATAGGTGAAAATGGTGTCTTATAATCTATATCTACTTGATCTAAATGTTTTGTAGAGAGTCAATCTCTTCTTCAAATCCTCAAGAAACTTTTTTTTTAGTGAAGTGTACTATGGTAACATAGCAGTGCTGCAATTCACATAATAATATGTAAAACTACTTATTAATTGTAGTTCTAATTCTTGTCCAACTTATATGCGTACGGAATAGATTTTTTCTCTAAAAAAATGTTTCTGTGTAAATGGAGTAGTTAGTAGGACAGAACTTACGTAACTTAAGAATGCAAAAGTAACAAAATAAATATTTTTTGACAAACATCTAAAACCATTTGCATAAATGTGATACAAATATGGTAAATTGTCATCTCCCTTACTAAAGAGGCTACTGTTTGTTACTACTAATAGTGAATAGTAGTAGGAATGTATTTTTATGTAAAAACCGCTTGCGTAGAGTGTGGACACTAATCTGTTTTACATTCATTATGGTATACTGAGTCTGGAAAAGCATGTTTTAATATTGGTCTAACCAAAGTTGAATAACTTCACAGTCAATTGTCCTTGTTTGATTTGTGAAAAAATATTTTTGTAACAATATGGGAATTCCATGATAACTTGTCATTTATTTGAAAAATAACATCTGTATTAGTATTACCAGATCGATATCAATTAAGAAAAAAAATTATCATCTGTTTGTAACTCCTTATTTTTTAACAAGAAAAACAATTTTAACTGACAATGTGACGTACACATCACAAACACACAACACAAACACAAAAGACCACAACACATTAGCTCAACCACAACAAAGTCATTAGCAAATAAAGAATGATTACTAAAGGGATACAATCATGCAGTTTGGACCGAGAGAATTTGAGTTATTCTCCCTTGTCACGGCCAGTTGAATGCAAAATGTATGTGTACAATCTTTTATTCAAATCTTATCCGTATGGATTATATTTCAAATACAAGGGAAATAGCCAAACATTAAGTAAACTATGCTAAACATAGCGTTTTATTGATTAACAATTAAGGGGAGATTATATAAAACATTTCAACAAGTTTTAACGTTTCAGCTTAACTAGGCGTAAAAAAAACAAAAACAACATAGATTTTTTTTACAAATTGGAGAAAGGCTCAGATGGATGTATACAGTTTGAGACAATATCTCATTAAACTGTAGAAGCGTCTCTTTATTTTTTATTTTTAATTTCGAACAAAAAGGGATTTGCAATAAAGAATCAATAGCCAGCAGACGGTGCAGTAGCAGTTGATCTACCCATAATGCATGGCGTTGGAGTCGTTTATTGCGTCTCATTTGGAACAGGATGAATCACTCTTGTTTCTTTGAGTCAAAGTCTCTTGCGTTCTTTCTGGCAAGTCTACCCCGCTATCTGTCCCGCCGACGTTAATCGTCTGCAAGACTTTCTTACAAATAAATCTTAGAGAAATGAAAGAAAAACATGATATTGGAGGTGTGTTTATAACTCGATGTGGAAGCTCTTTCCTACGTTAGTGTTCTCAATTTGTTTTGTGTTTACTTCTGTAGGCAGTTAACTAATATGTATGTCTTTATATAGTTATGTTTTTTTTTTATTTCGGGATCTTTAGGGCGCTCTAAGTCCACCCAGCTCTAATGGGTACCTGACATTAGCTGGGGTAAAGTATAGGCGGTTGGTGGTTGTGCTGGCCATATGACACGCTCGTTAACCGTAGGCAACAGACACAGATGCCCTATACACCACAAGGTATTTGTGAGGTCAGTTGTTATTATCACCTCGGTTGATATAACAATGGGATATATTGTTATTTTAGATAACTTCCATAAACGCCCAATCTCCTAGCCTCCTTGTTTTATTATTATTATTATTATTATAACAATGAGACGGTTTGCAAAAAGCTTTGCGTTTTTTGTTACATTAATGTTTCAGAGAAACTACGCAAAACAAAACTCTCTTCCACCTAGAACCATTCAAACAATATATATACAAGAAATATATTTATATTTACTTGTATATTTACCAATATGTACTTATATTTACTTGTGCAATTCCTGGCCTTCACTTGAGGCTCACGTATTGGGTACGGTGAAACTGTTATCACTAGCAGAAGAAGAGGCATAGCCGAATGACTCGTGCATCACTCTGTAAGCTTCGGCTTGCTACCCACCGAGGGGAAAGAGAAACCGGAATTGAAACCTCTCACTCCTTTCAGCTATACTCAAACGTGGGAAGGGCTCACGGAGTCACCAGTAAGGAAATATCAGAACCCAGAGGCAGCTTACAGCACACAGTGCTACACTCTAGCAGAGCCTGCGACGCCGCTGATTCCAAGCTGCTTGGAGGGGAGGGGGGAGGGGCATATGTTTGGGTGACATTGTTCCGACCACAGCTAATGCCCAGGTATTCTTCTGATTTATATGGGATGATCCATGATCGCTTCGTGACTGAAGGGGGTCACCGAATACAACAGTTTAAGTTATTAGTTAATGTGCTACTTTCACAGTTTCATAGTATACTAGCGGTCAAGTCAGATAGACTAAAGAGTTCCTCATAACTTACCCTTGGAAATCCCCCCTCTAGCCATTATTTCTGGAAGATAATTTTCTGGTGCGCAACTCTGTAGACGCTATCAAAATGCCACGTGATTGGTCTCGATGCTCGCCGACCCTCTGGGACCAATATAATACAACAGAAAAACGGTAAAACTATAGTTGAGTTCTTTCAAAACACAGGAAGTCCTATTTTGTACTATTTCTTTGTATACTTTATATCTAGATTTAGATATGTTCCCTTTTCAGACCTTGCGATCTATAGGGCAGATGTTAAGGCCGTCCCTTACTTTGGCCAACGGTTAACAAGCATGTGGCCAGCACAACGACCAACTGCCTTTACTTTTCCCCAACTAATGTCAGGTACCCATCAGAGTTGGGTGAACTTAGGGGGCCCTAAAAATCTAAAAAATCAAAATCCCAGTCTTCACCAACATTCAAACCTGGGTCCCCCTGTTTAGAAGCCAAGCGCTTAACCCATATGCCACCAAGCCTCTCAGATTTAGATATGTATATTAAAAAAAAACGAGTCGAATGTATGTCCTTAAGCTTATGAGTGTCTTTCCCTAGACCTAATGTGTTTATTATTGATACTTAAAGGTTAGGAGTCAGTTGTACATAAGATAGGTTTTCCCCCCTAGTGTTTGTTTGTTAGATACTTGTAGGTGAAAGAGTGGGCCAACAGATGTCCTCAAGAGGTAAGTTACTCCACAATCAACAAACCAATCCCCCATTGGAAATGCTTGTAAATTGCAGAGTCATTCTCAGATTACTTCGCGGAGACCTAGCCAGCTTTGTTTGCGTGACATGTTCACTTGGCATAGTTGAGTTACTATCGCCGGGAGTTAACTGGAACAGCTAAAATCGTTATTTGCAAGCAGGTTGTTTTTTTTTTTTTTGTAACTCTTTTCTTTTTTTACTTTTAGTTTTTTCTTTACTTTGAAGTTAAATTTCACTTTATATATTGTTCAATCAAATATTTGTATGCAGAGTTGTGTTACCTTATTTGTAAATACTAACTTTTGTCCATATTCGTGCAGTCTAGCATCGTTTCTAAGGGCAGGATACTGAAAATTTAAAATTTATATTTGGAGAGCCTTGAAATCGCCACATTACGTGACGTTTGTGGTTTCCACATTACTGAGGCCGGCAGATTCTTTTTCACCTCTCAATAATTAGGTCTTAGCACCATGATTTCATGCTCTCAATCTGCATACATCTAGAATCTAGATCATCAAAGTTCGTTTTACAATACCACTGAAGTCTGCATGATCTCAGATCCTGCATTGGGCTCAATCGCAGTTTGGCGTATTTTGTGGACATATTTTCCATGTTAATCCTAGGCTTTGGATCAGCCCGTTCCGTCAACCTTTAGATGCATTTACCAATCATAAACAGACAAAATACATGAAACTTAAAAGTAGCCATTTACCCGTATTTAACACTATTCATAAACCTTATCCATAAACCTTAACTCTTTCTCTCCTAACTGACGATACCAGAGTTGATTTCACCAGAATGTGGTAAATAATGACGGAGAGAAAGAGTTAAATCCTTTACGTGCCTCGAAGTCCCGAAATGTTTAGATTGCAGACCAATGAGGCTATACAGCACAGTGATCAGAAATCTGAGGAGTTCCTGCGTGCATCAATCGTGAGCTTGTGAACCTTGTTTAAGTGATGTCTGTTTTTTGTTATGTTTTCGTGGAAATGTATTCTGGCATTTGAATTATTTAAATCAAATTATGGCGTTTCACCAATGGTGTCAGAAGGTAGAATGTGTGGCTTAATGAGGAGACCCTGACTGATAGGTGTCATAAAGTTTCCTCTGTCAATGAGAAACTATTAACTCTTTCTCTCCGTAATTTTTTTTTCCAAGTTTCAAAGGAATTCTTCTTTTAGCTCATGACTATTTCACTCCCCCTGTTATGATTAAGCTTCAATAGCTTTGTTCTTTGTTATCAGAATATGTTGTATTTTGGTCTAGAATGAAAGGGGAATGCATGCCCCTTTTTTATATAACACAAAGTCCAATTTTTAAAATTAAACAATAATTTATTTTAATGAGGTCAAAATCAACGATGGTATCGTCGATCAGGAGAGTAAGAGTTTATATGAGTATTCACATTTCCAATACATGTCAGTGTCGGTCGTCTGAAACATTCAGGCGGCACACGCACAAGAACGGTTTAGCCTTCAGTGAAGTTGACGGGATATAAATATTCATGACCCGTGAGGTGTATGTAACACGGTCTGTTGTTATGCTTACTCTTAAAACTGTTACCTTTTAGGTGAACTTCAACCCTAGAGAGAGTTTGTAAATCTCCCTCACGCATTCCCCGATCAAGTTGATGCTTTAAACAATTATTTATTGTACCTAACAAAACATGAATGAATAAACAGAAATACTCTATTAGTAAATCAATTATTGGATAATTAATTATTTTGTTTGATATGGAACAAGGGAAATAACTTGTACATTATTGGTAGATATAGTTTTAAGGGTGGAGTTCTTCCCCTTTGATAAGCTTTATTTTTTTTATTTTTTTTAAATATTTGCTTGTTTATATTTTACAATGAGCCACTGTACAGCATTAGAGCGAGTCCAAGAACAGTGTTTGTTTTGTGACCACAGAATTGGTGTGTTCCATTCAGTAAAAGTAAGTAAAAAAAAGTAAAGTTCCCCTTTCAGACCTTGTGGTCTATAGGGCAGATGATATGTTTCTGTGGCCTACGGTTAACAAGGGTGTCATGCGACCAGCACAACGTTCAAACGCCTTTACTTTTCCCTAACTAATGTCAGGTACCCATTAGAGCTGGGTGGACTCAGAGGCGCCCGAGGATTCCGAAATTAAAAATCCCAGTATTCACCAGGATTCGAACCCCGGTCCCCGGTTCGTAAGCCAAGCGCTTTACCGCTCAGCCACCTCGCTTCCATTCAGTATGCAGGGCTGGTTTTAATGTTTATTAATCTTGGACGCTGACTGCAGATCTTGAGAAGAGGATTCTAGCAAAGGAGTTAAGAAACTACAGAGCATATATGAATAGCAGCACCAGGGACCAGAGAGAAAGTAGTGAATTCAATGCGACGAAAGGGACTGCGGCTACCGAAGCTATGTTTTTATCTCACTTACTAAGACCGCATCGCGAATCAAGAGATATAAGAAACAGGATTAATACAGCAATTGGACTCACACGATGACCCGCTAACCACTATAAAAAAAAAAAACGTTTACTCAAACTCTATGGTGACATCGCAAAGACCTTCCTTTGTGGAACAGTACCAGGAAGAAGATAGAAAGCGATGGGAAGACAACATCAAAGAACAAAGAATAGACAGGCATGTCAGTAAACGGCATTCTATCCTAGACAAAGGACTTTGAGGAATGGAGAAAGACGGTGGATAGATCTTGTATATAAATAAGAGAGTGTAACTTTTAAAAGTTTTAGAACAAAAAGAACAAAAATTTGAAAACACAATGGACCTCATTCACCAATGGTAAACAAACAACATTTAGTCACGGGATCTTATTGATAAAACAATGAAAAAACGTGACAACCATCATGAATTAAACATGAGATCGTAAATTATATAGAAGAGATAGAGCACGTGGCTAAATGTTGTTTGTTTACGATTGATGAATGAGGTCCGTTGAAATGTTGCTGAAATGTTAGCTCATTTTGAGAAATATTCACAAGTTGACATTACATTTTCCGCTTCACAATATAAAGTGGAAACATAAATCGAGTAATTAAATATTGGTTACTATGCGATTGTGAATATCAATACCAAACACTTGAGATTTTTATTTCTCTATGGCACAACATAATTAACGCAACAGATGGTCGTGTCATAGACCTCTGCAACTTGTTTACATAATGGTTAAGGTTGCGCCTGATTTCACTGACGATATGTATACGTTGGTCTGTGTGTAATGGTAGTGTGAAAGTGTGTTTGTGTATGTGTGTGTCTGTTTTGTTTGTAAAATGTTTTACATGTTTCGAATGTTCCTTCAGAGGTGATTGATAATCTACATCTTAGTGCAAACCTCACGCAGGATGGCAGCTGGCAGGAATGAACCAGAGACCATCGAGAAGTCCAGAACGACATTTCAACGCACATATAACACGACCAGGTCGCCATCCAAGATATTTAGCAATTCGCTCAGTCATGTATTATTGGAGCAGAAGAAAATGCAATTCTATCTATTATAGAAGTTCTGGGGAAAATAGAGATAGAAGTTCTGGGGAAAATAGAGATAGAAGTTCTGGGGAAAATAGAGACTATGTCCCGTCTCTTCGTCTCTCTCTTTAAAATTTTCCAACTCTCCCTGTTTCTTGCTTTCTATACCCAATAGATGTTACACCCAATAAATGTTACACCCAATACATGTTACATCCAATAGATGTTACACTCAATAGGTGTTGCACCCAATATATGTTACACCCAATAGATGTTACACTTTACATTTTACACCCAACAGATTTTACACTTAACAGATTTAACAACCAATAGATGCTACACCTGTGATAGTAAGTGTGTGTGTTTTGAGTGGCTGGTAGTGCAGTGTGTGAGCCTGTTTATGAAATGACCAGTGGGCCTTGAGTGTACATGGTTGAGTGAACAGCAGTGTGTCAGGACTGTGTGTGTAAAAGGAGGTTAGTTTACAGAACATGTGGCTGGAGTAAAGAACATAACTAGAGACTAATAAGATCATTGGGTTTATTGAAGCTCATTTTGGTTTAGTGTCTATTACATGGTGTCAGATTGACCGACTCCACCCGCCACAACCGCTGGAATTAAATGGCAACGTAGAAGAAAATTGGAAAAGGTTCAAACAATCTTTTCAGATATATTCGATAGCAAGTGGACTGGAGACAAAAAGCAGAGAAGTACAGTCTATGTCAGTCTATGACATTATTGCATGTGATCGGCCAAGAAGCAGTGCAAGTCTATAACACTTTCCAATGGACGGATAATGAATGTAATGAATGTGAGATTAGCAAGTCCTTCCATACACTTCACTGCATTCTTAATAAGTTCGAGAAGTACTGTCTACCAAGAAAAAATGTTACCATTGAAAGACATGTTTTTTACAAGCGATCTCAACATGAAGGAGAGTCATTTGACAGCTTTGTCACTGACATCAAACTCAAGGCAAAGACATGTGAGTTTGATTTGCTTAAAGATTACCTAATAAAGGATAGGATAGTTAGTGGCATAAGGAATACACTTACTATCACAACACCCAATAGATATTATACCCAATAGATGATAAACTCAATAGATGTTACACTTTACATGTTACGCATAACATATTTTAAAATCAATAGATGTTTTACCCAATAGAGGCTACAGCCAATAGATGTTACCCATTACATGTTACACTCAACAGATTTTTTTTTTAAATACATGTTATACCCAAAAGATTTTACACCCAATAGTTGTTATACCCAATAGATGTTACACCCAATAGATGGGTTGTTACACCTTACATGTTACACCAGATTTTACAACCAATAGATGTTACAATCAATATATGTCACACCCAATGGATGTCACACCCAAAACATGTTACCACAAATAGATGTTACACCCAACAGTTGTTACCACCAATAGATGTTAGTCTCAATAGATGTTACACCCAACAGATGTTATCATCTATTGATAATTTTAACGTACAGATAAAAGTAGTCGTTTTACTAAGTAAGTTATCATTTATCATATTTATTAGAATACTAGCGTGACATTACCCGCGACCTGCGAGTCTTAGTTTGTGTTTACTAATCTAGTGGACTGGATTTAGATGTATGTTAAACTTAGCTAATGATCCTTTCAAGTTTTTTCACTTTCGCTACGTTTTGCGAAAATGGGTTTACCCGAAGCCGATACATTCATATCTATTAAAAACGAAAGGAGCGATAGATGAATAGGATATAAAGTACAATTCAAACGGGTTTACCCGATTTGTTAGGACGTTCTGAATTCGCAGATATATGGAACGAATTTATGTAAAAATGCTTTAGAAACACAAATTTGAAGGTTAATTGTATTAAATAATGAAATCAATAGACTATATTTTGTATTTTCATGTGTCAAAGTAAAAAACTATTTGTGCAAGTGTGTTTCTTAAAATTAGATCTACATCTAAATCCTTTCGATCTTTTCTCATGTTAACATTGTAAACAAAGCCTAGATCCATAAAATACTATAGCTTTAATAGAGTTGGTCAACTTTTTTTTGAGGGTCTTAATTTTGTTTTAGGGCTACAATACATACACAACGGTCTGAGTTAGTACCCAAGGAACATTTCTGCCAAGTTTTATCAAGATTGGTTAAGCGGATTTTCAATTCGTAATATACATATATACGCCTTACTTTCTACTTTATAGTATAGATTATACATCAAGTTTAAAACTTTCAGTTTCCCAATAAATGTCTAGAGACTCTATTCACACATGGGATACATGCTCTATCCCTACATCAGTGACTCAAGATGAAATATCCGCTATGCATTTGTGTAAATAGTTGGATGACTAGATGTCGAGTGGAGAGGGTCGTGCTGATAACTGATCTACAGTGAAACAATAGACCCACCATGTGTTACCAATCGGAGACCTTAATGGAAACTGAATACTGTCATGATAGATTTTTCGTTTTCTTAATCAATATGTTGTATGTAAGTATATTGTGACATTGGTTGTGTGATTGTAATTTGACTGTGAGGTTGCTCGTGTGTTGCTATGATTGTGATGAGATTGTAATGTTGGTCGTGTGTTGCTATGATTGTGACGTGAATGTTAGGTTGTGATTGATATTGAAATGTTTTCTTCTTTGAAAGCCACATCATGTGTTACACACTCTTTGATAGTTCATCGGTTTATCTCCCCTTAGGAATTACAGACGTCACTTTTAAAGAGAAGATAATTACATCCGATGCGTATACATTTGTCAATCTAGACATGCGTGTTAATTTAAAAATTTCAAATCTGCAAAGTCCTTGTTTTTTCTAGTTGTTTCAACCCATTACATTCTTTTGTGACACAAGGCGCACTTGACCTACCTTATTGAATAATGAATAATGTGCTTTTCTCATTGTGTCTTTGTATCTTTTGTGCCAAATCCAGGTCTACTTAGCCTCTTAGCTCTCGATCACGTTTCCCACAAATGATTATTGTTATTGTATATGTGCTAAATGTCTTGAATACCATTCGTAATGCACCATTCGTAAGATACAATGCTGAGACGTCGTCACTTTACCGGAATCCGGTGTTTTCAAGTGTTACCCATAATCCCTTCAGAGGAACTCTTCTTCTCATAGAAACCCTGCCAAGCATGGCCAAGCAACAGTTAAAGTGCTTCCGCGGGTGTCTTATGCAGATAAGTCAAACGGAGGTAACTCTCAAATTTAATAACACTGGCGAAAGGCCAACAATATAAGTTAGTCGGGGGTGACAAGTGACTTGCGCTGGAATTTGGATTAAAGTGAGGAGGATTCGCGCCACACGTCGACCAGACTCTCTGGCCCTAAAGCCCGTCCTTTTGCGGAAGCAAGATTTGGTGAAGACGTCCGGGGACAAGTTTGGGTTGCAGTGGATGACCAGATACTTTCTGTGTGTCTTGTCCTGCTCTTGAGTGCTCCACAGCACTGTGCTGGTACTTGCTGTCCGATTAGTCTAGTTTTGTGACGTTACGCACAGGCCGCCAGGTCCAGACTTCACATGCTAGGTTTGACAGAACCTCAGTGTACTGAGTGCCATGGACACGTCAGATACCCTCTACCTGGTTTAGCCGGCCAGTCAAAGCCGTTTCCAGGGTGTGGCCGCTGCGCATGCTACAGCTTCTGGGAGCCACAGGTGAGAGTTGGGTATCGAGCGGGGACCAAGAGTGAGCCAAGCTACCCTCAAAAAGAGGGTACGACTGCCTGTCCACTAGAGGTGCTACCCCTTCTAGATACCCCATACACCCCAAAGTTAGTCGACCCTGATAGCGAATGACGAACAAGAAGAGGTTTAATAATATAGAAGGGCACGGTCGAATGTCGTCAAGCTAAAAATCTACATAAAACCTGCTTCTATATAAAGCCGTCAAAAATAGTCTGATTACATTTCTCTAATCTTCCCAAAAATCCTGGTTTAGTTTTTTAATTCGTCGAGTCATTGTCTAGTACTCTCCCTTTTGATGACACGAACCTTTTTTCCAGTCAAATTCCTAATCGTGCTATAATAACTTATAATAATAATAATAATAATTATAATTTTAATCATAATAATAATCTTTATTGTCCGTGAGGAAATTTGTCTTACAATTTGTGCATTACACCAAACAAAACATTGAAACTAAGAAAAATTATTTACATTTATACTTGACTTACTCATAATTTACATGTGAAAAAGTTTATATAAAATTGTTTCTATTTAATGATTTGATTGCCAGCGGAACAAAAGAGTTTGCTATCGGTGTCTTGTATCTCTTTTGTGATTATAAAATCACAAAATCCTGACCCAAAAGGTGATATTTTTTTCTAGAATCTTTTTAGCTTTTTTATGGATGTTTGTCAAACAGTAGCCCAACTGGGGTTTGTTTGTTGCCAATGATTTTACCAGCAGCGTTTAGGATTCTGTGGAGTTTATTTTTATTTCTAATGCTCAGATTGCCATACCAGGAAATCATATTATAACTTAAAACATTAAACGAAGACACTTTTCTCAGTAATCGTAATCTTTGCTGTCCTTTTTTTTTGCTGATATAATCAGTATGTGCAGTAGAATTGAGTTTATTGTCTAGGATAGTACCAAGGTATTTAAAAGTTTGCACTATTTCAATAGTCTCTCCAGCGACAGAAGCAATATCAAGGTCCTTCTTTTGCCTACGAAAATCGATTATCATTTTTTTTTTTAAGAATAAAAACTATCTTACAGTATTTTTCAATGTGTTCTATTTCTCTGATATGTAGAGATGCGCTTTTGCGTTTAGACACTTTCAGAGTTACGAAGTAAGTAAAGGCAAGACTTTCTTAGCGTTAAAATCGTTTACGCTAGACAGACGACAGACACCAGAATGTAATTCGCTTTAACTGACATTGACATAGAAGACTTAGAAGAGAACACATTGCAGAAGTCCGCTTCGGAACGAGACAAGAGGTTTATTACTAAAGCCGCGGGATACACATTTAAGACCCCGAAAAAATCCACTACCGAGGACGATCTAAATCGACCACCGGCGGATAATTTTGTCTGCTCTGGATGTGGCAAAGTATTTAGGTCGCAGCTGGGGCTGCGTAGACACGGGAAATACTGGAAATACTGGATTCCTCATTATTCTTCAGACTCGAAGACAAGCTTTATTATTAATTATTTAAATTCAAGTTGTTAAATTGTTAATGATGGAGTGTGTGGACAAACAAGCAACGTTAGTTTGTGATCATACAAACACAACCAAACATCAATATCTTTTTGCTTAAACAGCATGTTCAGACCAAAAAAAAGATATATTTTTTTGTCTGTAACGTTTACAATATCATAGATTCCTTTTATCTTATCTTATATAATACAGACGTTACTTCAAAAAAGAAGATGATTACGTCCTACGCGTCATGCATTTAGTCATGCATATTAACCAATGACCTAAATTCTGCCAAGTCACTGGTTTTCCAGGCTAGCTCAGGCAACCCATTCCATGCTTTAATAGCACTAGGGAAGAAGAAGCATTTGTACAAATTTGTCCTAGCATATGGAACGAGGAATGTGCCTTTATCTTTGTGTCATTCTGAGTATTTTATTAAATTTTGTTTTTGTATTTGAAGATTATGGTTCAGTGTTTTTTGTATAATTGCTACTTTACTTTTGAGTCTTCTATCCTGAATTTTTCTAAATTTAGTGATTTTACTAAAGGTGTTACTCTTTATAGAAGTAGATACCTGATTGAAGAGTCCGTTTACTAAATTTAAAAGTCTGTGGGCGAGTTCAGAAGTTGCAAGAATTAAGGAGTTTAAATCTATACAAGAATAAAAATCACAATTTATTTCTATTGGCATTTTGTAAACTTGAAATATTTCAAAGAAAATGTCATACAATCCATTTTATAAACATGCAAGGCGCAAACCGAAGTCTTGTCGCGTGGACTTCTGCAACTTTTCCTTGATCTTCGGAATCGAAAACCTTATTATTATAATGGTTTTTGTTATTATGTTATATTTTACATTTGCATGGAATTCAAATTGCGATTTAGTTTGAGATTGGGCTCCTGATGAGTTGTGACATCAAAGGAATCTTCTCCGAGGAGAACTCCACAGCTACATGTCCTTAAATGGGATTGGATGAAGAGCGTGCTGGCCATTGTCAATGAAGCCTGGAGACATGGTGCAGAAATCAGCATGATCCTCGCATCTACATTCTATTGAGTTGTATGGACAAAACGTGAACATTAATTATTGACATTGATGTACCAGTAGCTCACAAAGCTGGAAAGTTTTGAATAGTTGAACAAGCAGTGGCGTAGCTAGCCATGTGCGATTGGTACGGGCCGCACGGGGCATCATACACCCTAGCTACGCCATTGTGAACACGTTTTTAAATCCATCCCTATGCTACATTGACCCTCTATGAAGGGTGATTAATTCGCTTTCAAAAACTAATGCAAACTTAATTAAGAAAAAAAAAAAAGAAACCATTTTTATCCCTAACTCGACAAAAAAAAAACGGTTACGCCCATGTATAGGCCTATATCTACAAATAGTAGTTTGGTACTATAGATCTAGACTAGGAAAAAGTAAATGACAGTAGTCTAGAGTATATTACTTGATATATAGTAATTATATTCTGTTTTGAAAAATTGCAAGAATATATTATACGTATGTATATTGTCAATATGTTAATGTCATTTTTATTAGCGCTGACTCGAGAAATATTTTTCAACAATCCAAAATGAGCTTTTTTGTTTCCCATTAAGTGGCAGAGAACGAAAAATAGTTCCTCATTTCAGTAAAAAGAATCTGTAAATAATTCTCTACGTCGTCCAATCATGCAGGACACCACGCACGCACGCCGACTCTCTAACCCCCCTCACGCCCGCACCCGCGCCTTCCGAGCTCTCCAGGCATGCGCACGCAGTCGTTTGTTTAACATCCCCCCCCCCCATATAGAGAACTTCGTCTTCAGGCAGTGTTCACCCGTCATTAAATAGCGGAGTATGCTACACCGCGGGCAGGCTAGTTATAATAATAATAATAACAATGTAAACTTTGCTGAGTGACCAGGAGTTGAAACTGTTAAAATTACATTGCGGACACAACTTTTAGAAGGGTAAATGTTTGCCGTTTCTAGAAAATTCTTTCCACCTTCTGGTCAGGCGAATTAACTTGGTTAGATTCTCTAATAGCGAGAGACCTAGAACCCCCTTTGTGTCTGCCCCTGTCAAGGAAAGACACGCACCCATGCGTTATTTTCTCTCTCTTTCATTTTTTCTCTCTCTTTCTTACACAGACTTTCTCTCTCTCTCTCTCTCTCTCTCAATCTCTTTCTCTCTCTCTGTCTCTCTCTCTCTCTCTTTCTCTCTCTCTCTCTCACATACACACATTTAATTTGCCTTTTCAGCTCTTTTCTTTTTTAGCATTTAGTTGTCCGTAGATCGAGCGAGTGTATGTGTCTGAAAATGTGCGTTTGTGTGTGAATATATGCGAACATGTGTGTGTACAAACGGATATCGTTTGATTATGTATGTGTGCTTTTTTTGGATGGTTAGCGCAGACGTGAGATTTCCATGAAACCGCTGACCATTAAAAACATTTCCTGTGGCGTTTTTCCAAGCGAAAGTTGACGTTAACAAGTTAAGCACTGGCCACCATCTTGTCCAATTTCCTTGGTATGTCAATACAGCGAAGTAGATGATGGGGAAATTACTAAAGTTTTTATATTGTTAATAAATGATGATAATTGAGATTTATCTGCTTTATCTGCGGATGATCTTTTGTCTCTTAATAAAGAATTTTAGTAGTTTTGTTTTTAAATGCTTTAAGAGCACAAATAGCTAATTTTATTTTAAACAAGGTTACAAAGGCAGTTTGTGTGGAAACACAAACTCAAAATCGGCCCCCGGAAGTGGTCCACCCAGGCAGGTAAAAAGGCAGGTTTCAATATTATCAGAATGAAATTCTATCAAAGACAAATGACAGAAAATAATGGAGAAAAAAAGGTTAACAGATCTCGTGTGGTGCCCCAGCGGTCCAGCAGACCAAAGGATAGGTGAAAGTGAATGTGAATGTCTTATAATGAACATCTAATTGATCTAATTGTTTTGTAAAGGGCAAATCTCTTATTCCTCAAGAATAAAACATTTCCAAAAAAAAAAAAAAAAAGAATAAAAATTCTTTGGTTAGATATTCCATACATTTGTGACGAGAAATCAAAAACCGTGTGCATAAATGTGTTAAAAATACGATAAATACGTTTCTCCCCTTATTAAGAGCCTCAAGTGTTTGTTTCTACTACTAGTGAATACTTGTAAAAGTGGTGTATTTTTATGAAAAAACTGCTTGCATAAGTGATTTGAAAAATAGAGATTTCGCTTTCCGAAAAGAAAAGAAAATAGCCGTTGCATCAGAACTTTAAATGGTTTAAAATATTGTAATGTCGGATGTTCACTATCTTTTCTAGTTTACGAGATCTAATCGGGATGGACGGACGGACGCACGCACAGACAGGCCACACAAAAGTAATAGCGTCTTTTCCCCTTTCGGAGGGCCGCTAAAAAATTATAATTCAATACTGCGTATGAAGTGCTTTGTCTAATCGGTAAAGTGCTTGGCTCGCAAAACGAGAGGTTTCGGGTTCGAATCTCAGTGAAGACTGGATTTTGAATTTCTGGATTTTTAGGTCCCCCCTGACTCCACACAACTGTGCCTGACATTAACTGCAGCAAGAGTTAAAGAAGTTTGGTCGTTGCGCTTATCTTATATAATACAGACGTTACTTCAAAAAAGAAGATGATTACGTCCTACGCGTCATGCATTTAGTCATGCATATTAACCAATGACTTAAATTCTGCCAAGTCACTGGTTTTTCTGGCTAGCTCAGGCAACCCATTCCATGCTCTAATAGCACTAGGGAAGAAGGAGTATTTGCTGACCACATTACACCCTTGTTAACCGTCGGACATAGATATGTATGACCTGTAGATCTATGCTTCATTTTGTCACTACTGTTTGCATTAGACAAGTCAATGAGTTTATTTGAATTCGTTTTTTTTTAAAGTAATCATATCGAGAAGGCTAATTCTAGAATCGATCACGAACATAGGATCGATCCCTTCATTCTTCAACAGTACTCCACCGGTCCCCACCCCAACCTTTCAACTTTTTTTTTTTTGCATTGCTAGAACCAGACAGTGCCAGTGTAATGTCTGATATCTGAGTAACAGTGATTGAACATGGCTCTAAGAAAGGAATCTAAATGACCAGGGAGACGTCGTTGTACTAAACCCGAGTCGTCCCTGGTCACTAGATCTAGTAGCTCTTGTGTTCAATTCAGCGTAAAGGGAGATTACAGGAGGTGCTAGTTGTCTGTTGTTTATTTATCTCCCTTTCACTCGGCCATTCACTCAGCCATTCACTCAGTCATTCACAATCTCGTCTCCTAGTTTTTCTCTATTTCACTTTAATTCTTTTTTTTTAAATCCACTAATTTTTTTTTAATTGAACTTTCTACATTTTTTAAGCTATTTAGTCTTTTTCTAATAACAATTATCTGTCTGTCTGTCTGTCTAGCTATATAAATATATATATATATATCAATCTTTCTATCTGTCTTTCTATATGTATCATAATCTATCTATCTATCTATCTATCTATCTATCTATCTGTCTATCTGTCTGTCTGTCTATCTTTCTGTCTGTCTGTCTGTCTGTCTGTCTGTCTGTCTATCTATCTATCTATCTATGTATCTATCTGTCTATCAATCTATCTGTCTGCCTGTCTATCAAGTTATGTTTCTGTGATCTCTTCAATTCATAGACTCGTGCACTCTTGGTGTGCATCATATACTTGTGTCTTGAGAAATGTTTGTTGTGTCACATGACAATCATGTGACTTTGTTTATCTAGCAAATAGAGCGCGTGATGTGTCTACACGTACTTCCGTCGTTTATCGGCTAATCAATCAATCGTTTCCTCGATGGTTCTATCGGTTTGGCTGAATCTTAGATTACAAAGGCGGAGACGAAAAGATAAGAAAGAGAGAGAGAGTACTAAAACCACCTAGATTTAAATTAAAGAGTGTTGATTGAAGAGTGTGAAATAGGTATAGATAATGCTGTGAATCTAGATTGTTCGGTCCTAACCTGGAACCCCGCAAAGGAAAGAGGAAGAGGGACGGCCCAGGAATATATGGCGCCACGATTTGGAAGCAGATGGGCAAGCAGATGGGCAAGCAGATGGGCAGGCAGATGGGCAAGACGTGGGACAGTTTTTTTAAAGTAACTTCTGTATCCTATAAGATAAGTTAGACCAGAAACCAAGTTTCTATATTTTCTCTTTTAAGTACCGACACATGCAATGACTATATTAAATTGACATGTATCATCATCATCATTGAACTCCATTGGAGTAAGGGCTTGAGAGGCTCAAATCCTCTCTTGCAAAAGCCCTGGACAGAAACCCTGCTGTCTTGCGTAGTGTATACATGCCACCATACAGGTCGAGAATTTTAGGTTTCCCAGACCTGTCGATACAGAGACATATCCATTACTGGTTGTAGGTTTTTACGACCATTTTCGTATTCCGATCCTACTTTAAAAAAAAAAAAACTATCTATTTTTTCTTTTTATATTTAATTCTTTCTTAATATTTCTCTTTTTTTTTTTTTTGTTGGGTGTTGGTTGGATCAGGATCTTCGAGCGCCTCTGAGTCCAGCTCTAATGGTTACCTGACGTTAGTTGGGGAAAAGTAAAGGCGGTTGGTCGTTGTGCTGGTCACATGACACCCTCGTTAACCGTTGGCCACAGAATCAGATGACCTTTACATCATCGTCTGAAAAGGGAACGTTACTTTATATATATATATATATATATATAAATTTATCATTTGAAATAAACATGTAAAGATAACGCAGCCTTTAGACAAAAATATTCCGGGCTATTGATTTTAAAGACACTGACGTCATTATCGTCTGCATCCATGTCAACGTAAACGTTGAATAAATATTAACAGCGATCTGATCAAATTTGATCTTCTGGGGGGCTCGGAATTCTACACCTTGATCGTCGCCCCTGAGCCAACAGTTTTAATGGACTTCTCAGGTGGTGAAATGTGATTTTAATTGTTTGGCTGCACGGAATCAGGCAGAGAGATGCGTTATTGCGTTAGTTGTTTTTTTTTTAGATAATTAACCTCGGTATTATATGGGAGGGCCCATGTAATGTTATTATCTCGGGACATCGCAGGACGTAATGTAACTAATTGTTATTGCGTGTTGAATGACACTGGTATTAAGTTGTGAGCACTGATATTACAGATACACCTTCTGTCCACATTGATTGGCTTGTACACGAATTAATAAATATAGAGTATGTCAATGAAAAAATGTTCCACCAGATACGATTGGAGATCTCATGATAAAGTTACTTTCAATTCGTAAAAATGTCAAACTAAAATTTCATGGCTATATTCCGACCAACCGCCTTAACTTTTCCCCAACTAGTGTCAGGTACCCATTAGAGCTGGGTGGACTCAGAGATCCCGAAATTAGAAATCCCAGTCTTCACCAGGATTCGAACACGGGATCCCGATTCATAAGCCTAGCGCTTTACCGCTCAGCCACCGCGCCTCTGAGAAGAAATCTTTTTATATTTGAGCATTCTCTTTTTTTTTTATTCCTTTTATTTTTTTGCTATCTCTGCATGAGTTCCGACGGAATCAGGGTAGACACACATTTCGAAAACGGTTATGACTATTTCCTAGAAATGTGACAGTTTATGTAGGCCTATATCTTTGGGGGAAACAATTAGAAGTTAATTGGACACTCAGTAAAAACACTTTTGGACTCTTTTTTCTAAATTTAAATATCTTAAAATAAATTTTGGCATGAGTCTTTTTATTTTGGGGAGGGGGGCTGTGACTGAGTGGTTAAGCGCTTAGCTTCCAAACCCGGGGTCCTGGGCTCAAATCTCGTTTAAGACTGGGATTTTGAATATCGGGATTTTTAGGGCGCACCAACTCTAATTGGTATCTGACTTAAGTTGGGGAAAGTAAATGCAGTTGGTCGTTGTGCAGGCCACATGACACCCTGATAGTTAGGAAACAGATGAACTTAATATCGTCTGCCCCATAATCTCAAAGTCTGAAAGAGAAACTGTAATTTTACCTTTTATTTGGAACAAGGCTTTTACGGAAATTCCCGTACACAACTTACATGTTTCTTTGTATTCAATAAAGATTTCAATGAATAAATCAACGTACAAGAATATTCTGCACACAGTCTCGTGTAAAAGTTATTAGCAGAAGTGTTTCTAGACGAACTTTATTGTGCAAAGCTCACTGGAAAATTTTCTTGCATTATTGGAGCCTTACAAGACATAAATAGAATTAAGAATCATAGAACATTATCATATTCAAAAAGGAGAAATCTTTTTTGAAACAAACTTTTTATATAGAACTTGTTTGTCGTAAATTACAAACAAAGTGTATATCATGTGTAATCTAAAGTAAAAAAAAAAATATTCATTTTCTCTTTCTTATTAGTCTTCAAATAATGCATCATAGATTCCATCTATTTTAGCATTTCCTGCGTTCAGACTGAAATTGTGACAACTTATTTTTTATGACACGACCTGTGCACCCAGAAACATCTCGTGTAGATCTCGCGATATTTGGAGCTCATGGTCAGGTAGACGAAGATGTTGACTGACGCGCTGATGGCAAGGAAGGGCTCGCTAATGCCGTTCAGGGTCAAGAAGAGGTCAAAATAATCGCCGTAGACGGACACGCGGTAGTCAAAGGTCATAAAGAGAAGGACAATAATGTCGGGAGTGAAGGAAATGATGAAGACTACGGAGAGGAGAGTGACCATCTTGATGACCTTCTGATCTCTGGACGTGACCTTCTGAGACTTGTCTTGCCCGGCCATCTCCTTGAGCCATTTTCCTTTGATCTTCAAGCTGACCACCAGGATTAAAGTGCAGATAAACACCCATGCGAACGTGATGATGGTCAAGGTGAAAGAGATGGCCGAGGAAATGGCATCAATCTGCGCTGAGTTCTCGTGATACACGAACACGATCATGGTTCGGTTCTTTTTGCTGTCCCACCGAGCTTGGTAGCTGGCGGAGACGTACGCCGGAGAGATAGCCAGCGCCATGATCACGTGGATCAGCACCAAGATGGCGACGGTACGCTTGGGCGTGATGATGTCCTTGACCTTGAGGGGCAGCGCTATGCAGATGCATCTCTCCAGCATGATGAAGGCGGTGATCCAGTTGCCGACTCTCTTGAAGTAGAACTGAGGCCAACCCAAGGTCAGCATCTTCATTTCGACGATGTTGAAGCTCAGGTCGGCGTACTTCCAGAAGGGATAGTAGCAGATGCTTAAGAAGAGAGTCAGCAGAAGGAAGCAGAAGTCGGAGATGGACAGACCCAGGAGGCTAATGTTGACCGAATCCTGCGGCCCCATTTTGAAAAAGACGACGATGTTGATGGCGTTGGCGACGATGCCAAAAACAGAGATGATGGTGTAGATAACGACGAAATCTACAAGTGTGAGTATTTCAATAGATCCAGGTGGAAAGTAGCTTCTATAGGTAGAAACATTAACACCTGTATACCATGTTACCGATGAGTCCGTTGTCAAGTCCAATTCATTGACCATTTTCGTTGTCTCAGAAGTAATGCTGCAATGAAATTGCCTTTTAAGTAAAACATATATTTCTACAAAGCTTAAAACAGCTCACTCGTCTGTCTGTCCTTCTGTCTGTCTGTCTGTCCGGTACTAATTTTTTTACACGTTATCTTTTCCACTTCCATTCTCGGATCAAGTTCAAATTTTGCACTAGTTTTAATTGTCCCTAACAAAACAGGAAACAATAAAAAAAAATATAACAATTAATGAATTAATTAGTGCTAATTTTGTCATGATAAAGGAAAATATATCTTACAATATTAAGATAATGTTGCTTTAAATGTGCAGTTCTTTCACTTATGTTTTCTTTTTTTTTTTTTTTTAAGAATTTTTGTTTATATATTTGCTTGTTTTCGTTTCTAGATTAAACTAACGCAAAGGGGTAAACAAAACAAAGGCAAACCTTAGATTATTTTGTAATCAAAGATTAATAATCCCACAGCCAGTTGATGGGAGCTATACGATTTCTCCTTGGATACATGATTAATTAACGAAGAAGTCTTTCTGTGGTAAATCATAAAACAGTGTGTTTTGTAGTTGGTAAATGGAAAGTGAAAGTGGAGACTTCCGTCTGGGCAGCAGGAAGAGAACAGAGAATTGTGGGAATTTCAAAGAGATGCAACATGGCGCTCTATATATTTGTAATGTATCTAAATGTTGGCTAGGGAATGAACCTGTATGTAGTAATCACATGTCGACATGTTGAAATAAATAATCTTAATATGTGAAAGTCCAAGATCCAATTACAATAAGTCAGCTTTTAAGATACACAGGCCCCATGCATTTAGATTAAACCTCATATAGAATAATCTTTGTGCAAATATGTCAGTACTAAACCATTGATAAGTCAAAATTTACTATCGTACTATTGTTCTCTTGGACACGCTCCACCGGTTCTCTGTGAGCTTACCTTAGTGCAGGAATCGACTATAAGGTAGCCATACTTTGTCATCAGTATTTTTACAAGAACTAAAAAAAATGAATGACTTCATACCTAGTGAACTGATCACGCCACCCGAGAGCCTCTAGTTGCGCTACACTTTTCTCTCATGAGTTACAGCTTGCGTGCATTCTGCATTGTCAGTAGATGAAGTAAAGCGTTAAGCCCACAGCATGCTAGTACATTGAAGAAGAATATTTAGATCTATCTGTTTAAATCTTATGTACTTTGTCATTCTTGCTCTAATAACTGTTAAGTTGTCAAACCTTCTTCTAATCCTAACCTTGTGACATTAGAGAATGGCATGGGTTGCCTGAATCTGCCAGGTAAAACCAATGGCTTAGCAGAGTTTAAGTCATTGATTAACATGCATGGCTAGATTGACACAGGGATACGAGTACGACTTAATTATCTTCTCTTTTGAAGTTACGTCTGTAATGTATAAGGTAAGAAATGTTTGTTAAATGCGCTGTGTAAATATAATTATATTATAAATTAGTAGCAGTAGTACAATTAGACGTCATTTCAAATATACCTGTGTCATAAGTGTCAACACATTTGTGTACCTTGACTTGCAGTGGTACCATTCAGATAGCCTCCCTTGTTTACTTTATATTTGTACCTGCAAGACATCTAGTCTCTAGTAAAAAAAAATAACAAATTTCTTAATATAAAGGTTGATCTTCAATCAATTACAGTCTACCTCTCTTAGCGCTTTTTTTTAATAAAGTTCACAAAATGTACTCAGTTAATCGACTTTTCGTATACTGCGATGACCTTTCACCTCAAGTTTATACTTCTTGTACGAGAATGGGGGACGCATGAATTGATTGCTGGGACTAATTAAAACCTTATGATTGAGGATATTGTTAGTGGTCTTAGTGCACAGGTAGTTAGCAAATGTGAAACCAACAAACAAAATGCATGGTGTCTTCAAGTTAATTGGAGAGATTATTATTTCTTAAAAATCTTCTGACACCTGATTATTACAATGTACATTTCACTTGGTGTTAATGTGTTCAATTGTAATTAGCGTATTGCATATACAAGGCTTATATTAACAACATTTAATTTTGCTACTTTTTAATGTCTGATGCCTATTGTATTTTATACCGTTGTTGACCAAATAAAAAAAAAAATTAACATCTTTAATGGGGTCAAAGCAGTGCTGAATTTTATCAATTGGAAAAATGAGTATTCTGTAAATGGATACTTTTTCTGTAATTTCTATTTCTCAACTAAAACTATTGAAGTGAGTCCAAGAAAGAATTTATATTGTATCTTTTATTAACTACTTTCTGTTTTGTGATTGACCAGAATATAAATAGAATATTCATAAAACGATTAGCTTTTAGAAAACCGCAAAAAGTCGTTAAACCTAAACTTTGCAAACTATGAAACATGAGGTACAATAATGCCAGATAACTTTTACTGTTGTCTTTTTTTTTTTTTGTTAGCATTTCTTTAAATTCTAATCGTGACAGACGGACAGAGAGACTACAAAAAACTAAAAGCGGCTTTTCTCATCACGAAAATCGCTAAAAATATTTTTTAACTAAATTTTAAACCAAATATAATATAAAAATATAATTTTAGCCCAGCAACAAAAATTCTCATATTGCAGAAGCAATTTTAATAAAAACCCAATAATTAGATTTTTGTTCCGTTTGGCTTTTTTTTTTCTCTTACCCACATTTTCGTTTTTCGTTTCCATGTTTCCGAGTCTTCATTTTCACATTGGTAATTAGAGCACATTACAGACATTACAGTGTCCATCGCAATTCAAACGTTTGCAGCAGACGATAAGCTGGTTTGGCGACAGATTGTCATCCCAGCCTTACAAAATTAATGTAAAAAAAAAATTGCTTTTAAAAAAACGATCCATTACCGCTTTACCTAGATCTATAAATGTCATTAGCAGATGTTTTCCCATTTTTTTTAAACTCAAAAACATATGTGAAAGTTTGTTGGACCCAGGCTATCCTTATGTTTTCTTAAACGTATATACACACATTTAGATAGATAGATAGATAGATAGATAGATAGATAGATAGAGGATGTGTCTGTTACATTGAGACAGGATGTGCCTGTGTCATTGAGATATGACAGGGTCTGTTTCCTTCAGATATGACTTGTCACTGAGATAGGATGGGTCTTTGTCATTGAGAAAGGATATGTCTGTTTCATTGAGATAGGATGTGTCTGTTTTACTGAGATAGTATGTGTCTGTGTCACTGAGTTAGGATTTGTCTGTGTCATTGAGATAGGATATGTCTGTGTCATTGAGATAGGATTTGTCTGTGTCACTGAGATAGGATGTGTCTGTGTCACTGGGATAGGATGTGTCTGTGTCACTGAGATGGGATGTGTCTGTGTCATTGAGATAGGATGTGTCTGTGTCACTGAGTTAGGATTTGTCACTGGTATATGATGATTCTGTGTCACTGAGTAAGGATGTGTCACTGAGATTCTATGTGTCTTTTTCATTGAGATAGATTGTGTTATTGATATAGTATGTGTCTCTGTTATGAGTGTTATTTATATTGGTACTAAATGTTTATGTGTTTATAATATAAGCAAATAAATCTGTGTTTATAATAGGCGTAGATCAGTGTTTATAAAAGTAGTATATAGATCAGTGTTTATAAAAGTAGTATATAGATCAGTGTTTATAAAAGTAGTATATAGATCAGTGTTTATTATATTTTCAAATTGATAGGTGTTTATAATAATTGTAAATAGAGCGTTTTTTTTATAATAACAGTAGATAGATAGATTGATCGGTAGATGAATAGATAAGTGCCTTATAAAATTGGGGCTTCACATGCAAGGTTTGACAGAACCTTAGTGTACTGATTGCTACAGACACGTTGGATACCCTCTACCTGGTTTGGCCGGCCAGTCAAAGCCGTTTCCGGGGCATGGCCGCTGCGCAAAGCATCCAGACAATCCTGATGCAGTCCCAGCTTCGAAGGGCAGGACACGTCTGCAGAATAGAAGACCGCCGCATCCTTAAACGACTCTTGTATGGCCAATTAAGCGAAGGAAAGCGCTCGCAAGGCGGTCAAAGAAAACGCTTCAGGGACACCCTCAAAGCTTCTCTAAAGGCGTTTAGCATAAACCCAGCCAACTGGAGACAGTTGCACATGACAGAGCATCATGGCGTCGTGCTGTGAAAACTGGCACATAGGTTGCTGAGGAAAAGAGAACAACGCTGGCAGAAGAAAAGCAAGGTCAATGACTCTATCTCCAGCTGGAATAACCTGCCCAGTGTGCAGCCGAACCTTCCGGGCTCACATAGGTCTCACCAGCCACATGAGGAGGCACAAAACCCCAAGTGCAAAGCCCTCAGCTCCCCTGGATGACAAAGTGGTCATCATCGAACCACGATGGACGAACTATAATATAATTGGGGCATTTCTTAATTAAAGTATTCTATCGAGGTTATTGTATATCAGTGATATCAAGTGACAAACCTGGAGTCTCCATTGACAGGACATTGAACCAAAGCAGCGTTAAAGCTTTAACTTCACAATGACCACAACAGATTTTTATTAAAGCAAACGCATACAACAAAATAAAATGGATTCTTTTTTTTTTTCAATCAATTTCACTCACGCTCATTAATCTTAGAGAAGTATCTTCAATTTAAAGTCGTTAACTAGATTTCTGTAGACGATGGGGACACACAAGAGACGCTAGAGATCTAAGTTAAAGTCGTAAATTATTCAATGTGCTACGATGTATAGTCTCCTCATGGAATATATGTTTTCGGGTGCTCAAATCGGTCATAGCACCATGCAGAGCCCCGTGTCACAGAAAGGAGTAATTGGCTTGAGAACAGTTGTAATAATAATAATAATAA
>JAZGLO010001158.1:272500-282549 GCA_036873155.1 Biomphalaria sudanica | reverse complement strand
TATCTGGTGTACAGAGGTATTGATAAACTTTACTTTTTGAAAATAACATATTTATTATTTTTCGTGCATTTCGTAACACTGTAGAGTCAAACAAGCAAAATACAAAGTAGTGTTTTTTTCAAAAGCAAAGCTTATATTAATGTGTATGAATTAGTTTGGATAAGTCATGTAATTAAATGTGTAATAGATCTAGACTAACATTAATAAATCTGTGCGATTAGAAATATTTTTTTTTACCGATTGTTTTTGTATAGCGCACTTTCATGTTTTTAGCGTTCTCAATACGCTGCGATCCTATCACTTGCATGGACCAGGTGGAAAGGGGTAAGAGGAGAAAGAAAGGGGTATCTCGGGGGTAGCTTTTTAAATGTATTTTATAGGGAAAAAAGGGAACGACCTAAATTCGAACATGTGGGCTAAAGCCTACTCAGGTTTCTCAGGCCAACGCGGTAGCCGTTTTGCTAGCGAAGAACATAGACGATTGTATTGTTTTTATTTCATATTTGTGTTCACTAAACCTTAGACGGAAGCCTAATATATAGGGACCTAATTCAGCTTATACCACCACTTCAGTCAAACACTATTTCTTTCCCTTGTTTGAAATACCAAACAAAGTAATTTATTACCAATAGTTAATTAACTAATCGGTTAATTTTTTGTTATTGACTCTTATGTTGTCAGGTAAAAGAAATAATTGTGCGAAATTTCAATTTGATCCGAGATTGGGTACTCAGGACTGCGCTAAATTTTGGATATGAAACTAGACGATCAATGTAATTTAAACTCTCAGAGCTACTAAGTGGGTGAGAAATTGATAGATTGAGTTTATGCTGGACAACAAGTATAAATACTAATTGGTTGCAACTGAAACCAAAATTTTAAAAAATTTATAAAGTCTACAGACTCATCTCAATTGAGACCAATCGTTACAGAAGGCCTCAACACTGACCTGCAACGTCACAATCTGTGGGGAGTGGAGACCTATGGCTAGTTGCCTCTTCACAGGTCTGTACGACTTGACCACGAGCTATCGGTCTACATTGTGACATTGCAGGTCCGTGTTCAGCAATTGGTCTTGTCTTTATTGTCCCCACCATGTTTTTGTTTTAATTTTAAGTCATGATTAAAAATTAGAGGTAAGTTGGTCTCGGTTTTAAGTCATGGCGAAGATTTTTATTTTAAGTTTCATGATTTTTAGGACGCCCCTGACTTCAGCCAAGACTACCTGACATCAGTTGGAGAAAGTAAAGTCGTTGTGTTGTCCATATGACACCCTGGTTACAAATAATTAACGCGGATAACTCTAGCGCACACGTATATAATGTAAAACTGGTTCAAACTGGTGAATATTTTCAACAAAAAGCATTTTTTATTGTCAATCAATGGTCTGAATGGGTTAGGTGCTCCACAGTACTTCGAAGTATCAAACGGGGTATAACAAGGCTGTGTCCTAGCACCTACACTGTTCAGTATCATGTTCTCCGCTATGCTGACAGATGCATTCACAAATAGAGAAAACAATGGGATAAATATATCATACAGATTTGATGGTGGCCTATTCAACCCGAGGCGGTTTAAAGCAAAATCTAAAACAAATGCAGCAGTAATCAGAGACTTGCTATTTGCTGACGACTGTGCCCTAAATGCCTGCTCTGAAAACGATCTGCAGAGCATCGTCAGTGACTTCTCAAGAGCATGCACAGACTTTGGCCTTACCATCAACAAAAACAAGACTGAAGTCTTACATCTACCTGCTCCTGGGAAAGTCTACTCGGATCCAAGCATCACTATAAATGGACAGGATATAAACGCAGTGGACAAATTCACATATCTTGGCAGCACACTCTCCAGAAATGGAAAAATCGATAGTGAAATCGACCTGCGTATCGCCAAGGCCAGTGCATCCTATTGCAGACTGTCTACAAATGTCTGGAACAGACGTGGTATCACCACAAACACAAAGCTAGGGGTCTATAGAGCCGTCATCCTCCCCACATTGCTCTATGCATCAGAAACATGGACAGTGTACAGTAAACATGCAAAGAAACTAAACCACTGCCACATGACATGTCTGAGAAAAATACTAAATGGCAAATGGCAAAACAAAATACCAGATACAGAAGTCTTTCGAAGAGCGTGTCTGCAAAGCATCCACACAATCCTGATGCAGTCCCAGCTGCGATGGGCAGGTCACGTCTACAGAATGGAAGACCACCGCATCCCTAAACGACTCTTGTATGGCCAACTAAGCGAAGGAAAGCGCTCTCAAGGTGGTCAAAGAAAGCGCTTCAGGGACACCCTCAAAGCTTCTTTGAAGGCGTTCAGCATAGACCCAGACACCTGGGAGACAGAGGCACATGACAGAGCATCATGGCGTCGCGCTGTGAAAACTGGCGCATAGGTTGCTGAGGAAAAAAGAACAACGCTGGCAGAAGAAAAACGCCGGAAAAGAAAAGCAAGATAAACGACACTAGCTCCAGCTGGAATAACCTGCCCAGTGTGCGGCCGAACATTCCGGGCTCACATAGGTCTCACCAGCCACATGAGGAGGCATAAAACCCCAGTGCAAAGCCCTCAGCTCCTTGGATGACAAAGTGGTCATCATCGAACCACGATGGACGAACTATAAATGGTCTGAATGGACCTCATTCATCAATCGTAAACAAACAACATTAAGCCATGCGATTCTCTTTCTCTTCTATACAAATTACGATCTAATTTTAATTTTTAAAAATATGGTTATCACGTGACATTTTTTTACGTTGTTTTATCCTTATTATCACCTGACCGTTCTTTTTGGTGAATAAGGTCCATTAGTCAATTCCCCTAAATCTCCCTTGATGGAGTCTGCCCATGTTTTAACAACCTACACAGTGCAGAACGGGCCAGTTTCCGGTCGGTTCATATTTAGCGATGTTCGGGTCAAACTTCGACGCACGGTCCCACCTTCAAAGGAAGAAGAGGAAACCGTGTATGATTGGCTGTTTTTGAAAGACCTATACTTGCTCAGCTCTGTCTCGGCAGCTAAAAGGTCTTGACCTGTATGGTGACATACGAGCATTACGCACAACAGAAGGGTCTCTATCCAGAACTTTCGCAAGAGAGGATTGGAGCCTCTAACTCAGGGGTTCTCAACCTGTGCGTTACGACCCCTTTGGGGGTCGAATGAAAAATTGCCAGGGGTCGCCTAAGACCCCGGAAATTTGGATTTTATCTTTTCATCATTGGATTTTTTTTCTTTTGTATTTTTTTTTGGTCCATTCTAACGTACTGTAACAAGTAGATCTGAAGCTTACTTGGTATTCAAACTAGTTCCTATCCCGTTCTGTTTGAGATTGCGTTGCGCCTTCTTCCATTTCCAAGAACAAATCTTTGAGAAACAAGGTTCTCCAGCTTGGTAGTTTTTAAGTCCAATTTCAGAATCAGATTTGATGCATAAGATGGCATTCGTTGAGCTAATAGATTCCTGATCTGGTGGGACAGAAACAAGCTCAACCTTCGCACTGTTGAAACACTATTTCTGTAATAATGTATCCACTGTTATCCATACTTCGCCACATTTGTCACATTGTCACTGAAGTATGCAACTTGTATATTAGTAAATATGCTATAGAAACGTAAATGAATGCAAGTCTGAATAATAACACCCATTTTAGTTTAATTATGAGCACACATTTATTTATCTGTAAACGAAAAAAAGTTGGGGGTCGCCGCCTAAAAGGAAATTATATGAAGGGGTCGCGGAGCAAGAAATGTTGAGAACCGTTGCTCTAATTGGTTTATGTTAACGGTGATTATTTATTAAATGTCGTTAAAAACATGAAAGGTTATCTTTAATTATCTTCCCGCTTGAAGTGTTGTTATTAAGCCCTTATTGCATTGACAATTTTCATTCTGCATGGTACAAATACTTTTTCTTCCCTAGTGCCATTATAAACGGATCGGATTATCTATATTACGTAGGAAAACCAACCACAGATATCTTATTATTATTACGTTGTTAATATTCATATGTATTTAATGAACTGATGATTGAGAAGATAATATCAAATATTAAATGATTGATCGTGTTCTAAAGGGGACAATCTCTCAATCAAGCCTCAGGAATGAAACTTTTCCCTTAAGTTAAATCTGTAGTTGTCATGGATTTTTATTTCTTCTCACTGTACGTGTAGAATATAATACATTGCTTTTTAAATGATGTTTTAAATTTTGTTTGATTTATATACTTACTTTTAGATTTATATGTGTATTTATGTTTATGTATGTGCTTGTGTATATCTGTGTGTTTGTTTGTTTAGTTGTAGTCTCCCGTGTTCTACTGTTCAGTATGTTCATGTGTTCATATGTTTGTCTCAAGTATGTTATTAGTGTGTATTAATGTCTCCTGTTAGTTGTTTTTTTTTCACCTTCTTGTCATGTCAATAAAATGGAGTTGTAACTTAAACATCAGTGTTGTTATTACATCCTAATTGATAATATAAAACACTTACTAAATACATTCTGTTACTCTTAAAACATACGTTAACAATTTAATTACCAAAATTAAAGTAGCTTACAGAACAAACTAACTTAATTAGTAATAACATATTTTATTTTTAGTTCTTTATGTAGAAAAAAACAGAATAGATTGCATAAATTTTATTTTTTTAAATTCAAAGTAGTATAGTGACCCTCAGTAATATAGGCTCCCATGTTATTGTTTTACTATTAATAATTGTAAAAATGATGCATGTTTATTAAAACAAAACGGCTTGAATAGTTAATGAAATGATTCGCTTTCAGAAAAGAACAAAAAGTAGTGCAGAAAGTTCTAAAATATCGTGATGTTGATTTTTCAATATTTTTTTTCTTCGTTTTGTGACGGACGGACGGACAGACGCACAAAACTAATAGCAGCTATTATCCGTTTGAGGGTCGCTACAAAAATAATTAAGTCCACAATTTTTTTAAGCTTTTAGAATTGCAAAAACACTTTTTTTTATAATTTGTGTCATATAAGACTGGTTAATTTGGTCAAAATTTTAGCGATGGATTGTTGTTTTTTTCCAGTCGGTCATCGTTTTCCCTCCTGGCCAAGAAGAGTTTCTGAAAGGTCTGCCTGTACCTGGAGCTCATCTTGTAGTAGACCACCACGTTGATGCTGGAGTTGATAGAATGCAGGACAAAGGCGAAGGAAAAGACGGTGTGGAAGACGTTAGCTTGTTTACCGGTGATTGCAAAGTCTGGCGTGATTGCCGTCGTGATGGAGCCTATGACAGCCGGTGTGTAGCAGACGATGAGAACCACGGCAACCGCGATAGTAAGCATAACGGTTTTCCTCTCGCGGTTGGAGATGGCCTCGTTCTGGTTGTTATCGTGCGTCGCTTCCTTCCGCCATTTCGATTTCTGCTTCAGCTTGAGAACCAAAATGGCGGTGAATATGGCAACGAGGATGAAGGAGGTTATGGACAGGGTGGCGTGGAAGATGAAGACTAGACCTTGCATCTCCAATTTGTTGTCTCTGAAAAAGACTCCGAGTTTGGTGTAGTTGTAGCTAGGGCTATTATACCATCTTAAGTATGCTGAGAGATACAGGGGAGTTAAGGCTGTGACATTCAAAGCATATATCATGATAATTATGAAAACTGATTTCCTAAATGTAATAAACTGTTTGATCTTTAATGGAATAGCAATGGAAAGACATCTCTCTAGAGTCATAAAGGCAGTGGTCCAGCCAGTGATTCTCACAGCCGTCACGTTTGGCCATCCAGCGGTCAGGTACTGTATCTGCATAAAATCAAGCGGGGATTCTATCTGCTCCACGTCAGGGTTCAAACAGAAATTATGCCACATCTGCAACACCAGCCCGAGAAAGTCGGAAACGGAAATGGAGAACAGGCTCAAATTCATGGACTTGCGCAGTCCCTGTCGAAGAAAAACAGCAAAGCTGAGACAGTTGCCCACCGCTCCAAACAGACAGATCAGCGTGCTAATGGCGACATGGTTAATAAGAATAAACCAATCTCTAACAGTGTCGCTTAGCATAACGCCAACGTCATCACCAACAATAACATCAATGTCATAACTGGCCACTGAAATATTCATCATAAACTCTCTTTTCAACAATGAATCAAGAACATTCATTTTTAATTTTTATTTTATGTCCATTTGAATAATATGCATTGAAAGTTGTCACTATTATAGTGCTTAGAATTTAAAGCTATTTGAGAGTTTCATGCATGGTGGAAAAACTATACTAGTCGCAATACAATTTGGTGTATAAAGAAAGAGTTAATATCTTTTTAAACGGTGTATGAAAATGTCCGTTAATTTTTAGCACTTCAGAATTATATTATATAACCTGTTTCGTTCGTAATGCAAAAAAGAAATGATACAAAGTAAAAGAAGCCTTAGAGTTTAAATGTCTTAAAAACGTATTTTTAAACAAATGGACAACAAAGTAGCGGGTGATGAATGAGATTGGATACGATATCAACTGCTACGTATTGAATTATTTTAAAAAAAGTATATTGTTCCTTCCTTTTAGTTGGCACCGATCTAGCTTAACTTAATTTAATGTCCTTGTAATTGCTTAGCTTCATTATAATCATTTTAGATTGTTCTATTCCTCGTGTCCATTACACACAAAATGTATAATGTCTTCCAACCAAAGAGGCTGCTTTTCTATCTCCCTACACTAAGTACGGAAACATAATTAATGAAGCATAAATTATCCACTGGTAACAGCATTTCATGATTTCATTTCTTTTTTATAGCCAAGTTTTATGTTACCAATATATACAATTTGATTCGAAAACCAATATCAATAAGTTAATTGGTAGAAAAACATATATTTAACTTAATCAATGAGATAAACTTAGTAATTATATTGACAGTTTAGAAACGTTAAACCCTAGAAAGAAATGAAGTGAAAAGTAGGAAATTATTCTGTGTTTAAAAAAAAATTATGCCGCTATGCTTCAATGATAAACAGGTTACAAAAGCAGATAGGTTTAGTTAGCAAAGCAGATAGAAAGTAGTAATTTGACCCCAGGACATACAAATGTCAGGTACGCTGTGTGTGACATCTAATTTACTATGGTTAATTTTCTACATATCTGCAGGATTTAGATAAAGCCTCTTATCATTAGAAAAAAATAATACATATTTTCTTAGAGTGAGGAGTTTCATTAGCTTCGAGTATTATCTAAATGTGAAATGTCAAACATATTTAACTTGTAAATCTATTTGGTAACAGTATTGACATATATAGTTAGTAGAATGTCTAGAGATTCACAGTATAAGTTTTTAAAGAAAAACAAAAGTCTGCATTACGTTATGTAATTGTCGAAACTATGTTCCAATTCACCGTTAAATAAATGAAGATTGTGATGGTATTCAACAGAGAGCAATGTGTTTTTTTGTCCTTCAACTTGCTATATATGTATAAGTTACTACTGACTCATGTATCAAGAGATCTCTTAAACCGTGGTACAGATCCGCATGAAATTTCGTACACAGGTTTCTTTTACCTCCAAGACGCTCTCTAGTAACGGTTTTTGACAGATTCGAGCAAGCTTTCTATCAAAGTGCGATCTATAGGGCAAGATGATGTTAAGGTCATCCATTTCTTTGGCCGGTTAACGAGCAGGGTGTTATATAGCCAGCATAACGACAAGCCGCCTTTACTTTCCCCGACTAAACACAGGTACCCATTAGAGCTGGGTGGACTAAAAATCCTGAAATTCAAAATTCGTCTTCTCCGAGTTTCCAACCCAGTACCCCAGATTCGGAAGCCAATCGATTAAACAGTCAGCTACCGCGCACACTTTCAATCAAACCTTTGTATTTTATTTTAGGTATTTTCGGAATTTTCTCAATAGGCTGCAGTCTAAATAGAATAATGATGCTAGTCTTCGAATCGGAAAATTAGTGAGGAATGCAGTATTTCCCGTGGCTGCGCAGTCCCAGCCACAAGTCAAGCATAGCCATTGTCCGCAGGTGGTCGATTTAGATTTTCTTTTCGCCGTCTGGTCCACGTGTCAAATGTTTTTTTTCTCTTAATGTCTTAAGTCCAGTATGGCTGCCTAGTTTGGCTTCATTTAAAGCCGGTCCTTGTGAGATGAACCAGAGTCTCCCCGAAGCTGAAAGAGACCAAAAATAATAGTAAAATTTAAAAAAAAAATGTTTGTTTTGAAGACTTTAAACGTTTTCAGAAAGTAGGATCTTAACAATTCTACCTGGGGTAGGAGTGTAACTCGTCACTACAACAGCCCAAAAGTTAGATAAAGTAGATTGTTTTGCTATAGCTCTAGCTTAGTATTTTAACCCAGATTCTTGTAGGTCTTACGTAACACACTAACAGAAAAATACATCATTTCCGTCTCTGTTTTTTTTTGTTTTTTGGCTCATTACTTTTTAGTCAATTTTTTTTTCAAGAAATGAAGTTTATTTCGTTTAGCACCAACCTTCCTACAGCACAGCAAGGGAATGACGATATGGCTAGAGTTGAACTCGGACTATAACTACAACCAGGTTAAAGCGTACACTACACAACCAACAGACATATATCTAATTTTTTTTTTTTTTGCGTATTTTGTAATCATTTTGTTTATTTATTTCCTTTTTTCCGAGATGAACCTTTCGTTAGACTACAGAAGATAAGTTTAATTTGTCCAATGAAAGAGATCAACGGATACTTCCGTTCTATTATAGTTCCATTTTGAACATTAGAAATGTACACTTGGAATCATCATTGAAAATAAAGAAAAAGTAAAGTTCCCTTTCAGACCTTGCAATCTGTAGGGCAGACGATGTAACGATCAAGTTTCTTTAGCTTACGGTTACCGAGCAGGGTGTCACGTGACAAGCAGAACGACCAACAGCCTCTACTTTACTCAAGTTAGGTACCCATGAGAGTTAGGTGAACTTATGGGCGTCCTAAAAATCTCGAATTTCAAAATACCAGTCTTCACCGAGATTCGAACCCATGACTCCCAGGTTCGGAAGCCAAGCGCTTAACCACTCAGTCAGTGTTTCACTGGCCATAGAATCGCATTCTTTAGCATTGGAGAAATAATTTTAAAATTGGAGGATAATCCCTAAACAGTATTATTAGTGGTATTGATTAACTATTCATTTGTAAAGCCTTGTAATAAATTTTGTGTGCATTCTCTAAGCACCTTAGAATGAAATAAAAAGTCAAATTCTTAAACAAATTAATTTCTGTGAATAACCGAAAACCAATCTCAGTGTGAGGGAAATAACTGCACAAATTCTAAGCGTGGATAGAATTCAGAATTAAGGAACTTAGTCATCGATTTAGCAGCTCTCAGGGTATCCTATAGTGAAATGAATTTTGTCTGGTCTTGACAAACGTCAGTTGGGTTCAGGTCTTGTTGACAAGTGTACTGGTATTTGCTATCTTCATGCGAGGCACTGTTAGGACAGTTCTTGACAAACGTCAGTTGGGTTCAGGCCTTGTTGATAAGTGTACTGATATTTGCTCTCTCCTTGCGAGGCGCTATTAGGACAGTTCTTGACAAACGCCTAGAGGTAGGAATTGCTTTAGCATCTGAATAGGCTCCGTCTTCCAGAAATCCATATCTGTTTATCTTGTCATCAAATCATGATCGAAGCCAAAAACCTAATTGAAGTGATCTCATGTGGAATTTTTCTATTTTTGTCATTTTATGTATTTTTTTTGTTCTTTTCTAAAAATATAAATGTATCAGTCTTTCCAAATTTAAAAATTTGGCCGTCGAGGTATTCAAAAAAAAAATGTTTGTTTACTTATTTTTGGTGTAATATAATTTGCATAATTTGTGATTCCATTTTCTCACACACTTGAATATTTGTAAAACTGGAAATCAAGTGGGCTCCTTGAGTTATTCCAACTTATACCAATTAGAGCTGGGTTAACTCAGGCTCCCTAAAGGGGCCCAAAAAATCAAAAGAAACCAAGCGCTTTACCACTCGGCTACCGCGTCTCCAGATGTAAATGTGGTTCTAGTAATTATAATGCCAGGACAGGACTTATCTTAAACCTTTTGACACCCAGTGGAGCT
>JAZGLO010001158.1:260000-267500 GCA_036873155.1 Biomphalaria sudanica | reverse complement strand
ATGCAAGAGAAAACATACAGAATGAATGCATTTAAACTCATGTGTATGCATTTTTAATCAAATATCGGAAATCGAAGATGCGATCAATAGATAGGGAAAAAATATAAAAAAAGGCGAAGAATAAAAAAAACTTTAAAAAATAAATCTTATCTAAGACCGAAGAAACCGTGAAATCACAACCATATATCTCAATACTGCAGGAATTAGCTCCCTTAAAAATTATTTTTTTTTAAAATTACCACTATTTGATTGATTTATTTTTTTTTGGCATGTATTGTCATGTATTGTCATGGACTTTGATTAATTGTGTAGTTTCTACTTGATCTGAGAATGGGAAGTGGAAGACCAAATGTTGACCTAACAGACTAAGAGAAATAACTCCACATACACTGCCACATCTCTCAATATGGAGCATTTATTTCTCTGTTTCGGTACAAAACAAAATAATTACCAATATTAATTAACTAATTGCTTAATTTTTTTTTTATTAATTTATTTTTTTCTAGGTACAACAGATAATTTTGTATAGTCCCAGAATGTGTGTGTGGAAGAAATTGCGTGCACAGAAACTGTACCAAAACAGACAGACAGAGTTAATATAAGCTTTGTACAAAACTCTACTCTTAATCAATTTACCAACCAAAAAATGTGTTTATGAAGAAGTCTAGAGCTTTCATTTCTGTTACGACCATTTCTTTCCATAAATGTAGTTCAGGATAATACATGACTTTAACAATTCTGTTTTCGATCAATTTTAAGGGTTTCGGTTAATTAAATTTTTATAATTTCAGTGGAAGCTAACTTCGAGCTGATTAGCAAAATTTCTTTCATTCACTCGTAAACAGCTCATTTGCATATTTCCAGGACGGAGAATGGACACTCAATGGTAGGACAAAAGAGTGTAAAGTACACATTCTCGATAACTACTAGCGATAGGCCCGCATTGGATTCTGGGAAATCTATTTCATCTCTTGGGTGAAAGAAACGGGAAAAAATGTAGCTCTAGAAATCGGCCCATTTCGATTTAAAATAATAAAACACGGTCCTTGACTACAGAGAAAGAACATGCTCAAAGCAAAGAATGCAGAAATTCGAACGGTCGCCAATGATCTGATTGGCACGTATTGACTTTTTGTATTTCACTCAATACGAACATAGTTTACAGAGCGTGATGCTGAAGCTTTAAACAGAAAGGAGACTTAGATAAATAATGTTATACCACATAGAGTTTATTGTGCCTAATTTATAAGGGACAAGATATTTAATTTTTACATCTTGTTTTAATAGCTATAAAATTATTACAATATTTTTTCACCAAGTGAACTTAAAAAAAATATATGTATGTTTGCTGTCTACAAATGCTAGGAATCTAGGAATATTGTTATGCCTAGTCAATAAGCTGACCCACATTGCTATGACCGCCTTGCCCTCATCTCCGTGTCATGACCTCCTCGCCCTTATCTTCATGCCATGACCTCCAGGTCATGATCTTCTCAAGGTCAACATTACGCTGTTAACCTCTTATCCTAAGCGCCTTCCTATTACTTCCTTGTCATGACTTAGCCACGTCCTGGAGAGCATTGGATGATACTTCAAAAAATAATAACAAAGAAGATTACAAAAGAGAGGTTGTGTTTTCACACAAACTCATAAGCAGCCCTCGACGGATATTCCCCTTAGGTCAACCATGCAAGTCGACACACTGACATATTCAGCTAGTGTGCCAGCAACCATATTCCTACCTACATAAAAGTAGTAAAGTTCCCCTTTCAGACCATGTGATCTGTAGGGCAGAAGATGTAAAGGTCATCTGTTTGTATCTACATCCACAAAATTAATTTCTCTCTTTCTGTCTCTAGCTATTTCTATCTTTGTCTCTCGCTCTCTCTCTCTCTCTATCTCTCTCTCTGTCTCTCTCCCTGTCTCTCTCTCTCTCTCTCTCTCTCTCTGTCTCTCTCCCTGTCTCTCTCTATCTCTCTCTCTGTCTCTCTCCCTGTCTCTCTCTCTCTCTATCTCTCGCTCTGTCTCTCTCCCTGTCTCTCTCTCTCTCTATTTTTCTTTCTATCTGTCTCTCTTTGTCTCTCTTTCTCTATCTGCCTCTTTCTCCATGTCTCTCTCTGTCTCTATCTCTCGCTCTGTCTCGCTCCCTGTTTCTCTCTGTCTCTCTTTCTCTCACACTATGCCTCTTTACCTCTCTCACCGACCTGACCTGAAACACAGCCTGAACTAGAAATAAAAGTTAAGAAAGGCATATGTCCTTAAATAGAGCACTTATACAAAGGCTTTCAATACACAGGACAACTGTCAACAAATTGTGTTAGCCACACTGTTTTCTAACAACTAATTGAGGCCGTAGAGTTCTAGTTGCTAGTCAAATAAGAAACATGACTCACCGTGGTTCACAAATCACAATCAATGCTCGCCTTCTCACAGAATAATGGGAAAGTTTGTTGTTGTTTTTTAAGTTACAGTTTTTATTTTCCAGAAACTTCTTTAAATAATGACAGACTAATTGAAGAATATTGAGAAACATAAAACTGTCTACATTCTCTTATTTATTCTTTTTAAGTTAACTTGTAATCAAATATAATAATTGATAAGAGAAAAGGCGAAAAGGTGGGATGGGAGGGATAAAGAGAGAGAGACAGAGAGAGAGAATTAGAGAGACATATATAGAGAGAGGGGCGGGGGAAGAGACAACGAGAGAGAAAGGGCGAGCAAAAGAGGGAGAGAACAAGAGAATAAAGTGGGTGATTAGGGACATGTGTTAAATGGCAAGTCTCTGTTAGCCGAACGATTCTCAAATTGTACATTGAATTCCTTTTACAATAACTGCATGATGACATCAAGAACATATGTATGCTGTCTAAATGTGAAAGAAAACATGGTGTAAGCTGTCAAGGAACATGAGTATGCTGTCAACGAACATGATTATGCAGTCAAAGAATATGATTATTTTCTCAAAGAATATGATTTTCTGTCAAAGAAAATGATTTTCTGTCAAATAACATGATTAAGCTGTCAAAGAATATGATTAGGCTGTCAAAGAACATGATTATGCTTTTAAATAACATAACTATGCTGTAAACGAACATGATTATTCTGTCAAAGACACTAAACCACAGAAACGTAGGGCAACAATGGCAACATGAAGTGTGGTCAAGCCTAGATCTTGGTCGTCAGTGCCGTGCAAACTACAGCCCGTGACGGGTGTCATTCTTCCCTTGAAAATTTCTGCCCCAGAGCATCATCCAGCCGCAGAAGTTCACTTCCATTAGACTCGACAATTCTTTTTGTTTCTTTTTTCTATGTGGTCCGTGAATTATGCGTTGAAATTTTATTTTGACCCTCAGACTGTTACTGGCTGGTGTTACTGGCTGGTGTAACTGGCTGGTGTTACTGGCTGGTGTTATAGGCTGTTGTTACTGGCTGGTGTTAATGGCTGCTGTTACTGGCTGCTGTCACTGGCTGCTGTTACTGGCTGCTGTTACTGGCTGGTGTTATAGGCTGTTGTTATAGGCTGTTGTTACTGGCTGGTGTTACTGGCTGGTGTTACTGGCTGGTGTTACTGGCTGGTGTTACTGGCTGGTGTTACTGGCTGGTGTTAATGGCTGCTGTTACTGGCTGCTGTTACTGGCTGGTGTTACTGGCTGGTGTTACTGGCTGGTGTTACTGGCTGGTGTTAATGGCTGCTGTTACTGGCTGCTGTTACTGGCTGGTGTTACTGGCTGGTGTTAATGGCTGCTGTTACTGGCTGCTGTTACTGGCTGGTGACGACTGTTAAACTCTAATATGCTTATTAATGCCTTATGGTGGTAGGGGAAAGGAGACCCTACTATGTGCAGTCACGGCAACATCAAGGAAACTTGATACCAATGTCGGATTTAAAGGAGCGGAGCTACCTCCCGTGACTCCTCAAGAGGAGGGCCTACACAAAAGAGATTCAAATATTTCCGAATTTCGACGGATCAGAAACTTTTTTGTTCTTTTTTTTTTTTTTGTTCGAATCCTTACCTCCAACACCTGCATCTTCTGATGACTTGCAACACTGTCGTGATGAAGAAGTGTATGCTTGTAGCATCCTCGGATTATGTCAATACGGCAGTGCCTCAACATTCTACAAACTCATACCTATTAAACTTTTTAAACACTAGACTATTAATTTTGGATATTTATAAAAAAAAATAAAATGAAATCTAGCATGCAAGTAGTGCTATTCTCACTCCTGAAATATGCATATAGACATAGATATATCTATATGGTTATTATTCCTAAGACAATTTTTATCAAAGCTTTTGGAAAAGTGTAGGGGCCTCTGAAAAAATCCTGCCCGGGGACTCCACGTGCTTAAATCCGGCCCTGCTTGATAAATGCCTGGGATCTTAACGAATTATTTATCAACGAGAAGCGTCTTTTCAAATACTTTCTCTTGTGCACGTGAAGTAAAGAAAAACTGTTACTCTGTCATCTAACACAATAGTTAAGTTGTCTCCCTTTTCTTTTGCAATAAAAAATACCCATCTATCTGCAAATTCAAATAATGTAAAAGCGCGGTTACCTTGGTTATTTCTGACACAGTCGTGGATTCTGAACTGCCAAGATTGATATGAAGTTGTCTCCCTTTGTTTTAACCTTTATTTTTCTACCCACTCTTGCAAAAAAACAAAAAATATAAAATCCCATTTATTGAAACAAAATTTAAAAAGAAAAAAAAATTCAGATTCTATCACGTAAAAAACGTCTTCCACGACCTTGAATCTGAGTCGAATTGAGACTCGACAAAATACTTATTATCCTATTTCGTGACATCTTTAAAAACCATAATTTTCCTTCTCAAGAATATAAGAGAATGATTAAAGGGCTACTTTAAATTGTTACCTCGGACATCTATTTCAGCCAACCTTAAATTAGAATGACTCAAATCTGGACACAATTAGAAAATACCAGATTTTGAAACGCTCTAGACAATTTTCACATTAAAATTATATCACTACAGTATTTCCCAGTCTGTGTTCCGTGGAGCCCTGCTGTTCCGTGGAGCCCTGCTGTTCCGTGGAGCCCTACTGTTCCGTGGAGCCCTACTGTTCCGTGGAGCCCTACTGTTCCGTGGAGCCCTACTGTTCCGTGGAGCCCTGCTGTTCCGTGGAGCCCTGCTGTTTCGTGGAGCCCTACTGTTCCGTGGAGCTCTACTGTTCCGTGGAGCCCTGCTGTTCCGTGGAGCCCTACTGTTCCGTGGAGCCCTACTGTTCCATGGAGCCCTACTGTTCCGTGGAGCCCTACTGTTCCGTGGAGCCCTGCTGTTTCGTGAGGCCCTACTGTTCCGTGGAGCCCTGCTGTTCCGTGGAGCCCTGCTGTTCCGTGGAGCCCTACTGTTCCGTGGAGCCCTACTGTTCCGTGGAGCCCTACTGTTCCGTGGAGCCCTACTGTTCCGTGGAGCCCTGCTGTTCCGTGGAGCCCTGCTGTTCCGTGGAGCTCTACTGTTCCGTGGAGCCCTACTGTTCCGTGGAGCCCTACTGTTCCGTGAAGCCCTACTGTTCCGTGGAGCCCTACTGTTCCGTGGAGCCCTACTGTTCCGTGGAGCCCTACTGTTCCGTGGAGCCCTACTGTTCCGTGGAGCCCTACTGTTCCGTGGAGCCCTACTGTTCCGTGGAGCCCTACTGTTCCGTGGAGCCCTAAATAGGTGTTCAACGAACAAGTAGGCCACCACATCAATTAATCTCTCTAAAAAAAAATAGCAAAGAGTTCCGCTAATTGCTCAGAATGTGCGAAGTGTTCCGTTAAGGAAAAAAAAAAGGAACCACTGTATTCCAGAAATTTACTTTTTCTTGATATCTGGTTTTATCCAACTACAGTGGATCTATGGGCACACTGTCATCATGATAAGCTATCAAAGGCAGGTTCATTTATGGAACAACCAGGCAGACCTGTAAACTACCTCACCCTAAGGTCAATGTTAGTCAACAATCACAAAGAGGAGTGGCTCAACCAAAGGGCGTCAAGAAAAACATGTAGAGCCATGTACAAAGAAATGACTATGCCTAACAAACTGGACAGTATTAACTTCCTCCCCCGCAAAGAACAATCTACAATTTTCCAACAAAGAACAGGACACACACAACTATTAAATTACCATCTGAACACAAAAAAAACTCCGCACAACTCCCCCTTTGAAGACACTGCGATCACGCTAATGAAACCGTAAACCATATCCTCTTTGAAAACAGCACACTATTTTTCCTTAGCACAGTCTGCAAAAGAGCTAACAGCTCAGCAGAAATAAAGCTGGCTAGAAGAAGAAGAAGAATCTTGGTTTTGTAACAATCTTTACGCAAAAAAAATACAGTAGGCTAGAAAAGAAAACTTTTCCAATATAAATTTGGGGGGCCATGTAAAACAACCAAATGAAACCATAGAAAAGTATAATTTAAAGAAAGATTTGTTTTTGAAATAAATAGATTATGACTTTGTTGGCAAATAAATGATAAAAAATTGTTCGTTTTGCAAACGAGAGAGCTTGAAATTTTTATTCTACAGTCCTGAAAAGATCTAAAAAATAGTGCATGGTGTATTGAAATACTTCCTATCATCAATACTTCCGTATTCTGTACACCGGATACACCAAAACGTTTGCTATTTATGAATGTGCATGTATGAAATAAACTCTTCAATAATGGCTGTAAAAATACAAAAGTACACTTAGAGTTACACGTTTTCTCTGTCATAGTACTACCCAAATATGATATTTGTTTTGTAGTAATGTTTCCTTACTGTTGACACTTTTTGAATAGTATTTTATCTTAAATCTTAAACCTCTATAAAAAGCGCCAGGAGAGTGGTATGCATCAGGGCGCCACTTCAGCTCACAATTCCTGTTGTTTTGTGTGTGAATATCAAAGCTCGTTTTATAGGACAGGTGAGGATAATTTGGATGACACCTTTTTTTTCAGACAAGTGATTTCATCTTTAACAAACTTTTCAAGCCAAATTAGTGAGACATTGAAGACATCAGTAAGGTGGAAAAAAAAACATCGTTCAAAAGCGATGGCTCAGAAGGTGACTATGAATAACATACCGACATCATGTCACACTAGAGATATCTTGTCTTACACGGGCATTCATTCCCAACGTGAAAGTGAAACGTCGATTGAGAATCGCGGGTGATACCGTCGGAAAAGACGAAACACGTTTACAAAAGTCTGCCCTCACATGGAATTCGAAAATAAAAATCTAAATAACGGCCGCTTACGTCTAACATGGCGTTGCACATTCTTGGGGGGACCTCAATTCCACTAGGAATAGGCCGTGAGACTGATCTCTGGGGGGGATAGCTTGCAGCCCTATGCTCCGTCCGGCGAGGTAGGACCAAAGTGAATGTCCTAAGCCTAAGAGCGAAAAGCACCTGAGCTTGATGGACAGCACAACATTTTTGTCATTAACACGCTGGACATTTTATTTTCCATTCAATGCTTAAAACAATGGACACTAGGAAGAAAAATCTGC
>JAZGLO010001158.1:225000-255000 GCA_036873155.1 Biomphalaria sudanica | reverse complement strand
TCCCCAGTTGGCTAGCTTGCTCTGAGTGTGTGCTGTGTGTGTGTAGGCTGTGTGTCTTGTGTGCGTGTGTGTGGTGTGTTGATGTGTTGTATATGTGTTCGTGGCTGTGATCAAGACTTTAACGCAGTCAGTTATGTTGAAATAGAAATAATTGATAGACAGATACAAACTATTGATTGGTAGCATTGTAGCCGAATAGCTGTTCCGATGTGTTACCTTGTTAGCTTAATTTTAAAAGTTTGCATAATTAAATTACATTCAAATGTCAGACAATGTTTGAGTGTACATCGTTATAGCTGCATGAACTTTTTCTTTGGTAAACTGTCAGGCTCAAATTAACCTTGGCTAGGCCATTAATAGAATATGCATTCTCTGTTTGGGACCCCTCAACTCAAGAAAACATTAAGAAACTGGAACAGACACAAAATAGAGCAGTGAGATTCATAACCAACGAATAATCACAGTTGACTAGAGAACACCTTCAGTAAAATTACTAAATTTAGAAAGCCTTCAGGACAGAAGACTCAAAAGTAAAGTAGCAACTATACATAAAACACTGAACCATAATCTTCAAATACAAAAACAAAATTTAATAAATACTCTGAAAGACACAAAGATAAAAGCACATTCCTCGTCCCATATGCTAGGACAAATGTGTACAAATACTTTTTCTTCCCTAGTGCTATTAGAGCATGGAATGGGTTGCCAGAGCTAGCCAGGAAAACCAGTGACTTGGCAGAATTTAGGTTATTGGTTAATATGCAAGACTAAATGCATGACGCGTAGGACGTAATCATCTTCTTTTTTGAAGTAACGTCTGTATTATATAAGATAAGAAGAAGATAAGATAATTATCTGTATATAGTTTCCAAATTTGGTATTTGTTTTTACAACATAATTTAAGCTTCTCCATTCTGTACATATTTAATGAACAGTATTATACCCAGAGCCGGATATGAATAGGTAGAGGCCCTATGCATGGTTTATATAAGGGTGATATCTCTGTTTTCATGGCAATCACTAAAATAAGCCAAATTTATGCTAGGCTACACATGACAATATTTGTACATATAATCTTAAATGTTTTATTTTTTTAATAGGCATATATTTTATAAAGCTTTACAGATTTAAGTTTGAAGGGGCCCTACTGCCGTAACTGCGGCCCTGATTATATTAAATGTGAAAAATTTAAGCAAGCTTCTGCAATATTGACAACAAGAGTGTCTCTTTCATTTTCATGTAATGTATGTTGTTATTGACAGTTAACATTTTGTTGTATGGGTAAAACTGTCTATTCAATCTTAATTAAAATTGCCGGCTATAAAAATGAAATATTTACCATCTTGATTTGGCTGTGTTCAGAGTCTGGTCTACATTCAACCAACTTCTATAGTTGTATCAAATAAAATCTAGATCTGAGATCATCACCTATCCCTTAATTTCATCAATGAAAAGTTAACAAGGTTACAAAGACAGTTTGTGTGGAAACGTACACTAAAATTGGCCCCGGAAGTGGTCCACGCAGGCAGGTAAAAAGGCAGGTTTCAATATTTTCAGAAAGAACATCCAAATGAAATTCTATCAAAGGAATATGACGGAGAACAAGGGAGAAAGAAGGTTAACAGATCATGTGTGGTGCCCCAACGGTCCAGCAGTCCAAAGCATAGGTGAAAATGGTGTCTTATAATCTATATCTAATTGATCTAAATGTTTTGTAGAGAGTCAATCTCTTATTCAAATCCTCAAGAAACTTTTTTTTTAGCAAAGTGTACTATGGTAACATAGCAGTGTTGCAATTCACATAATAATATGAAAAACTACTTATTAATTGTAGTTCTAATTCTTATCCAACTTATATGCGTACGGAATAGATTTTTTCTCTAAAAAAATGTTTCTGTGTAAATGGAGTAGTTAGTAGGACAGAACTTACGTAACTTAAGAATGCAAAAGTAACAAAATAAATATTTTTTGACAAACATCTAAAACCATTTGCATAAATGTGATACAAATATGGTAAATTGTCATCTCCCTTACTAAAGAGGCTACTATGTTTGTTACTACTAATAGTGAATAGTAGTAGAAATGTTGTATTTTTATGTAAAAACCGCTTGCGTAGAGTGTGGACATTTATCTGTTTTACATTCATTATGGTATACTGAGTCTGGAAAAGCATGTTTTAATATTGGTCTAACCAAAGTTGAATAACTTCACAGTCAATTGTCCTTGTTTGATTTGTGAAAAAATATTTTTGTAACAATATGGGAATTCCATGATAACTTGTCATTTATTTGAAAAATAACATCTGTATTAGTATAACCAGATCGATATCAATTAAGAAAAAAAATTATCATCTGTTTGTTACTCCTTATTTTTTAACAAGAAAAACAATTTTAACTGACAATGTGACGTACACATCACAAACACACAACACAAACACAAAAGACCACAACACATTAGCTCAACCACAACAAAGTCATTAGCAAATAAAGAATGATTACTAAAGAGATACAATCATGCAGTTTGGACCGAGCGAATTTGAGTTATTCTCCCTTGTCACGGCCAGTTGAATGCAAAATGTATGTGTACAATCTTTTATTCAAATCTTATCCGTATGGATTATATTTCAAATACAAGGGAAATAGCCAAACATTAAGTAAACTATGCTAAACATAGCGTTTTATTGATTAACAATTAAGGGGAGATTATATAAAACATTTCAACAAGTTTTAACGTTTCAGCTTAACTAGGCGTAAAAAAAACAAAAACAACATAGATTTTTTTTACAAATTGGAGAAAGGCTCAGATGGATGTATACAGTTTGAGACAATATCTCATTAAACTGTAGAAGCGTCTCTTTATTTTTTATTTTTAATTTCGAACAAAAAGGGATTTGCAATAAAGAATCAATAGCCAGCAGACGGTGCAGTAGCAGTTGATCTACCCATAATGCATGGCGTTGGAGTCGTTTACTGCGTCTCATTTGGAACAGGATGAATCACTCTTGTTTCTTTGAGTCAAAGTCTCTTGCGTTCTTTCTGGCAAGTCTACCCCGTTAATCGTCTGCAAGACTTTCTTACAAATAAATCTTAGAGAAATGAAAGAAAAACATGATATTGGAGGTGTGTTTATAACTCGATCTGGAAGCTCTTTCCTACGTTAGTGTTCTCAATTTGTTTTGTGTTTACTTCTGTAGGCAGTTAACTAATATGTATGTCTTTATATAGTTATGTTTTTTTTTTTATTTCGGGATCTTTAGGGCGCTCTAAGTCCACCCAGCTCTAATGGGTACCTGACATTAGCTGGGGTAAAGTATAGGCGGTTGGTGGTAGTGCTGGCCATATGACACGCTCGTTAACCGTAGGCAACAGACACAGATGCCCTATACACCACAAGGTCTGAACGAGGAACTTTACTTTTTTATATAGTTAAATAATGATTATTGTTCCCAGCTCCTTCCTTAAGAAAAGCTCTTGAAGACAACTTAGTCGCCATTTTGCCCTCACTGGAATATGTTCATTACGTTGTTACAAAAAAAAAGAAGTAATTAGCGTGTATATGATTTAGATTTGCAGTTTACTGATGACAGCAGATAAAATCCAAGACAATGTCTTATTATTTGTTCGCCTGTCTTCATTTATGTGTATGATAAAGATTATTATTATGTTAGCAACAAACGAGTATTCATTCTCCGGCGCTGCCAGGGTCGAGTTTCGTTAAAGGGAAACAAAATTCATCGTAGTCCCATTGTCAGTTTCCACTGACGAATTTTCTGGTGATGCGGCAGGTCTGCAGCAGTACCGCCCTCTGGCAGGCAACGAGAATGTTCCTAGGAATGTTAAGGGCCTTGAAGGTATCTGTGAAGTCAGTTGTTATTATCACCTCGGTTGATATAACAATGGGATATATTGTTTTTTTAGATAACTTCCATAAACGCCCAATCTGCTAGCCTCGTTGTTTTATTATTATTATTATTATTATTATTATTATTATTATTATTATTATAACAATGAGACGGTTCGCAAAAAGCTTTGCGTTTTTTGTTACATTAATGTTTCAGAGAAACTACGCAAAACAAAACTCTCTTCCACCTAGAACCATTCAAACAATATATATACAAGAAATATATTTATATTTACTTGTATATTTACCAATATGTACTTATATTTACTTGTGCAATTCCTGGCCTTCACTTGAGGCTCATGTATTGGGTACGGTGAAACTGTTATCACTAGCAGAAGAAGAGGCATAGCCGAATGACTCGTGCATCACTCTGTAAGCTTCGGCTTGCTACCCACCGAGGGGAAAGAGAAACCGGAATTGAAACCTCTCACTCCTTTCAGCTATACTCAAACGTCGGAAGGGCTCACGGAGTCACCAGTAAGGAAATATCAGAACCCAGAGGCAGCTTACAGCACACAGTGCTACACTCTAGCAGAGCCTGCGACGCCGCTGATTCCAAGCTGTAACGACACGTGTCGTTCCTATCGATACATCAGCTGCTTGGAGGGGAGGGGGGAGGGGCATATGTTTGGGTGACATTGTTCCGACCACAGCTAATGCCCAGGTATTCTTCTGATTTATATGGGATGATCCATGATCGCTTCGTGACTGAAGGGGGTCACCGAATACAACAGTTTAAGTTATTAGTTAATGTGCTACTTTCACAGTTTCATAGTATACTAGCGGTCAAGTCAGATAGACTAAAGAGTTCCTCATAACTTACCCTTGGAAATCCCCCCCTCTAGCCATTATTTCTGGGAGATAATTTTCTGGTGCGCAACTCTGTAGACGCTATCAAAATGCCACGTGATTGGTCTCGATGCTCGGCGACCCTCTGGGACCAATATAATACAACAGAAAAAATTTTAGAAGCCAAGCGCTTAACCCATATGCCACCAAGCCTCTCAGATTTAGATATGTATATTAAAAAATGTATGTCCTTAAGCTTATGAGTGTCTTTCCCTAGACCTAATGTGTTTATTATTGATACTTAAAGGTTAGGAGTCAGTTGTACATAAGATAGGTTTTCCCCCCTAGTGTTTGTTTGTTTGATACTTGTAGGTGAAAGAGTGGGCCAACAGATGTCCTCAAGAGGTAAGTTACTCCACAATCAACAAACCAATCCCCCATTGGAAATGCTTGTAAATTCTCAGATTACTTCGCGGAGACCTAGCCAGCTTTGTTTGCGTGACATGTTCACTTGGCATAGTTGAGTTACTATCGCCGGGAGTTAACTGGAACAGCTAAAATCGTTATTTGCAAGCAGGTTGTTGTTTTTTTTTGTAACTCTTTTCTTTTTTTACTTTTAGTTTGTTCTTTACTTTGAAGTTAAATTTCACTTTATATATTGTTCAATCAAATATTTGTATGCAGAGTTGTGTTACCTTATTTGTAAATACTAACTTTTGTCCATATTAGTGCACACACTGCACAGTCTAGCATCATTTCCAAGGGCAGGATACTGAAAATTTAAAATTTAATTTGGAGAGCCTTGAAATCGCCTCATTACGTGACGTTTGTGGTTTCCACATTACTGAGGCCGGCAGATTCTTTTTCACCTCTCAATAATTAGGTCTTAGCACCATGATTTTATGCTCTCAATCTGCATACATCTAGAATCTAGATCATCAAAGTTCGTTTTACAATACCACTGAAGTCTGCATGATCTCAGATCCTGCATTGGGCTCAATCACAGTTTGGCGTATTTTGTGGACATATTTTCCATGTTAATCCTAGGCTTTGGATCAGCCCGTTCCGTCAACCTTTAGATGCATTTACCAATCATAAACAGACAAAATACATGAAACTTAAAAGTAGCCATTTACCCGTATTTAACACTATTCATAAACCTTATCCATAAACCTTAACTCTTTCTCTCCTAACTGACGATACCAGAGTTGATTTCACCAGAATGTGGTAAATAATGACGGAGAGAAAGAGTTAAATCCATTACGTGCCTCGAAGTCCCGAAATGTTTAGATTGCAGACCAATGAGGCTATACAGCACAGTGATCAGAAATCTGAGGACTTCCTGCGTGCATCAATCGTGAGCTTGTAAACCTTGTTTAAGTGATGTCTGTCTTTTGTTATGTTTTCGTGGAAATGTATTCTGGCATTTGAATTATTTAAATCAAATTATGGCGTTTCACCAATGGTGTCAGAAGGTAGAATGTGTGGCTTAATGAGGAGACCCTGACTGATAGGTGTCATAAAGTTTCCTTTGTCAATGAAAAACTATTAACTCTTTCTCTCCATAATTATTTTTGCAAGTTTCAAAGGAATTCTTCATTTACCTCATGACTATTTCACTCCCCCTGTTAGGGTTAAACTTCAATAGCTTTGTTGTTTGTGATCAGAAAATGTTTTATTTTGGTCTAGAATTAAAGGGGAATGCCTGCTCTTTTTATATAACACAAAGTCCAATTTTTAAAATTAAACAATAATTTATTTTAATGAGGTCAAAATCAACGATGGTATCGTCGATTAGGAGAGTAAGAGTTTATATAAATATTCACCTTTCCAATACATGTCAGTGTCAGTCGTCTGAAACATTTAGGCGACACACGCACAAGAACGGTTTAGCCTTCAGTGAAGTTGACGGGATATAAATATTCATGACCCGTGAGGTGTATGTAACACGGTCTGTTGTTATGCTTACTCTTAAAACTGTTACCTTTTAGGAGAACTTCAACCATAGAGAGTTTGTAAATCTCCCTCACGCATTCCCCGATCAAGTTGATGCTTTAAACAATTATTTATTGTACCTAACAAAACATGAATGAATAAACAGAAATACTCTATTAGTAAATCAATTATAATTATTGGATAATTAATTATTTTGTTTGATATGGAACAAGGGAAATAACTTGTACATTATTGGTAGATATAGTTTTAATGGGTGGAGTTCTTCCCCTTTGATAAGCTTTAATTTTTTTCTTTTTTTTAATATTTGCTTGTTTATATTTTACAATGAGCCACTGTACAGCATTAGAGCGAGTCCAAGAACAGTGTTTGTTTTGTGACCACAGAATTGGTGTGTTCCATTCAGTAAAAGTAAGTAAAAAAAAGTAAAGTTCCCCTTTCAGACCTTGTGGTCTATAGGGCAGATGATATGTTTCTGTGGCCTACGGTTAACAAGGGTGTCATGCGGCCAGCACAACGTTCAAACGCCTTTACTTTTCCCTAACTAATGTCAGGTACCCATTAGAGCTGGGTGGACTCAGAGGCGCCCGAGGATTCCGAAATTAAAAATCCCAGTATTCACCAGGATTCGAACCCCGGTCCCCGGTTCGTAAACCAAGCGCTTTACCGCTTAGCCACCGCGCTTCCATTCAGTATGCAGGGCTGGTTTTAATGTTTATTAATCTTGGACGCTGACTGCAGATCTTGAGAAGAGGATTCTAGCAAAGGAGTTAAGAAACTACAGAGTATATATGAATAGCAGCACCAAGGACTAGGTTTTTAAATGAGAGAAAGTAGTGAATTCAATGCGACGAAAGGGACTGCGGCTACCGAAGCTATGTTTTTATATCACTTACTAAGACCGAATCGCGAATCAAGAGATATAAGAAACAGGATTAATACAGCAATTGGACTCACACGATGACCCGCTAACCACTGTCAAAAAAAAACGTCAACTCAGACTCTATGGTGACATCGCAAGGACCTTCCTTCGTGGAACAGTACCAGGAAGAAGATAGAAAGCGATGGGAAGACAACATCAAAGAACAAAGAATAGACAGGCATGTCAGTAAACGGCATTCTATCCTAGACAAAGGACTTTGAGGAATGGAGAAAGACGGTGGATAGATCTTGTATATAAATAAGAGAGTGTAACTTTTAAAAGTTTTAGAACAAAAAGAACAAAAATTTGAAAACACAATGGACCTCATTCACCAATGGTAAACAAACAACATTTAGTCACGGGATCTTATTGATAAAACAATGAAAAAACGTGACAACCATCATGAATTAAACATGAGATCGTAAATTATATAGAAGAGATAGAGCACCACGTGGCTAAATGTTGTTTGTTTACGATTGGTGAATGAGGTCCATTGAAATGTTGCTGAAATGTTAGCTCATTTTGAGAAATATTCACAAGTTGACATTACATTTTCCGCTTCATAATATAAAGTGGAAACATAAATCGAGTAATTAAATATTGGTTACTATGCGATTGTGAATATCAATACCAAACACTTGAGATTTTTATTTCTCTATGGCACAACATAATTAACGCAACAGATGGTCGTGTCATAGACCTCTGCAACTTGTTTACATAATGGTTAAGGTTGCGCCTGATTTCACTGACGATATGTATACGTTGGTCTGTGTGTAATGGTAGTGTGAAAGTGTGTTTGTGTATGTGTGTGTCTGTTTTGTTTGTAAAATGTTTTACATGTTTCGAATGTTCCTTCAGAGGTGATGATAATCTACATCTTAGTGCAAACCTCACGCAGGATGGCAGCTGGCAGGAATGAACCAGAGACCGTCGAGAAGTCCAGAACGACATTTCAACGCATATATAACACGACCAGGTCGCCATCCAAGATATTTAGCAATTCGCTCAGTCATGTATTATTGGAGCAGAAGAAAATGCAATTCTATCTATTATAGAAGTTCTGGGGAAAATAGAGATAGAAGTTCTGGGGAAAATAGAGATAGAAGTTCTGGGGAAAATAGAGATAGAAGTTCTGGGGAAAATAGAGATAGAAGTTCTGGGGAAAATAGAGATAGAAGTTCTGGGGAAAATAGAGATAGAAGTTCTGGGGAAAATAGAGATAGAAGTTCTGGGGAAAATAGAGATAGAAGTTCTGGGGAAAATAGAGATAGAAGTTCTGGGGAAAATAGAGATAGAAGTTCTGGGGAAAATAGAGATAGAAGTTCTGGGGAAAATAGAGATAGAAGTTCTGGGGAAAATAGAGATAGAAGTTCTGGGGAAAATAGAGACTATGTCCCGTCTCTTCGTCTCTCTCTTTAAAATTTTCCAACTCTCCCTGTTTCTTGCTTTCTATACCCAATAGATGTTACACCCAATAAATGTTACACCCAATACATGTTACACCCAATAGATGTTACACCCAATAAATGTTACACCCAATACATGTTACACCCAATAGATGTTACACTCAATAGATGTTACACCCAATAGATGTTACACCCAATAAATGTTACACCCAATAGATGTTACACTCAATAGGTGTTGCACCCAATACATGTTACACCCAATGCATGTTACACCCAATAGATGTTACATCCAATACATGTTACACCCAATAGATGTTACACTCAATAGGTGTTGCACCCAATATATGTTACACCCAATAGATGTTACACTTTACATTTTACACCCAACAGATTTTACACTTAACAGATTTAACAACCAATAGATGCTACACCTGTGATAGTAAGTGTGTGTGTTTTGAGTGGCTGGTAGTGCAGTGTGTGTGCCTGTTTATGAAATGACCAGTGGGCCTTGAGTGTACATGGTTGAGTGAGCAGCAGTGTGTCAGGACTGTGTGTGTAAAAGGAGGTTAGTTTAGAGAACAAGTGGCTGAAGTAATGAACATAACTAGAGACTAATAAAATCATTGTGTTTATTGAAGCTCATTTTGGTTTAGTGTCTATTACATGGGGTCAGATGGACCGACTCCACCCGCCACAACCGCTGGAATTAAATGGCAACGTAGCAGAAAATTGGAAAAGGTTCAAACAATCTTTTCAGATATATTCGATAGCAAGTGGACTGGATACAAAAAGCAGAGAAGTACAGTCTATGTCAGTCTATGACATTATTGTATGTGATCGGCCAAGAAGCAGTGCAAGTCTATAACACTTTCCAATGGACGGATAATGAATGTAATAAATGTGAGATTAGCAAGTCCTTCCATACACTTCACTGCATTCTTAATAAGTTCGAGAAGTACTGTCTACCAAGAAAAAATGTTACCATTGAAAGACATGTTTTTTACAAGCGATCTCAACATGAAGGAGAGTCATTGGACAGCTTTGTCACTGACATCGAACTCAAGGCAAAGGAGAGTCATTTGACAGCATTGTCACTGACATCGAACTCAAGGCAAAGGAGAGTCATTTGACAGCTTTGTCACTGACATCAAACTCAAGGCAAAGACATGTGAGTTTGATTTGCTTAAAGATTACCTAATAAAGGATAGGATAGTTAGTGGCATAAGGAATACACTTACTATCACAACACCCAATAGATATTATACCCAATAGATGATAAACTCAATAGATGTTACACTCAATAGATGTTACACTTTACATGTTACACTCAACAGATTTTTTTTTTAAATACATGTTATACCCAAAAGATTTTACACCCAATAGATGGGTTGTTACACCTTACATGTTACACCAGATTTTACAACCAATAGATGTTACAATCAATATATGTCACACCCAATGGATGTCACACACAAAACATGTTACCACAAATAGATGTTACACCCAACAGTTGTTACCACCAATAGATGTTACTCTCAATAGATGTTACACCCAACAGATGTTATCATCTATTGATCATTTTAACGTACAGATAAAAGTAGTCGTTTTACTAAGTAAGTTATCATTTATCATATTTATTAGAATACTAGCGTGACATTACCCGCGACCTGCGAGTCTTAGTTTGTGTTTACTAATCTAGTGGATTGGATTTAGATGTATGTTAAACTTAGCTAATGATCCTTTCAAGTTTTTTCACTTTCGCTACGTTTTGCGAAAATGGGTTTACCCGAAGCCGATACATTCATATCTATTAAAAACGAAAGGAGCGATAGATGAATAGGATATAAAGTACAATTAAAACGGGTTTACCCGATTTGTTAGGACGTTCTGAATTCGCAGATATATGGAACGAATTTATGTAAAAATGCTTTAGAAACACAAATTTGAAGGTTAATTGTATTAAATAATGAAATCAATAGACTATATTTTGTATTTTCATGTGTCAAAGTAAAAAACTATTTGTGCAAGTGTGTTTCTTAAAATTAGATCTACATCTAAATCCTTTCGATCTTTTCTCATGTTAACATTGTAAACAAAGCCTAGATCCATATAATACTATAGCTTTAATAGAGTTGGTCAACTTTTTTTGAGGGTCTTAATTTTGTTTTAGGGCTACAATACATACACAACGGTCTGAGTTAGTACCCAAGGAACATTTCTGCCAAGTTTTATCAAGATTGGTTAAGCGGATTTTCAATTCGTAATATACATATATACGCCTTACTTTCTACTTTATAGTATAGATTATACATCAAGTTTAAAACTTTCAGTTTCCCAATAAATGTCTAGCGACTCTATTCACACATGGGATACATGCTCTATCCCTACATCAGTGACTCAAGATGAAATATCCGCTATGCATTTGTGTAAATAGTTGGATGACTAGATGTCGCGTGGAGAGGGGCGTGCTGATAACTGATCTACAGTGAAACAATAGACCCACCATGTGTTACCAATCGGAGACCTTAATGGAAATTGAATACTGCCATGATAGATTTTTCGTTTTCTTAATCAATATGTTGTATGTAAGTATATTGTGACATTGGTTGTGTGATTGTAATTTGATTGTGAGGTTGCTCGTGTGTTGCTATGATTGTGATGAGATTGTAATGTTGGTCGTGTGTTGCTATGATTGTGACGTGAATGTTAGGTTGTGATTGATATTGAAATGTTTTCTTCTTTGAAAGCCACATCATGTGTTACACACTTTTTGATAGTTCATCGGTTTATCTCCCCTTAGGAATTACAGACGTCACTTTTAAAGAGAAGATAATTACATCCGATGCGTATACATTTGTCAATCTAGTCATGCGTGTTAATTTAAAAATTTCAAATCTGCAAAGTCCTTGTTTTTTCTAGATGTTTCAACCCATTACATTCTTTTGTGACACAAGGCGCACTTGACCTACCTTATTGAATAATGTGCTTTTCTCATTTTGTCTTTGTATCTTTTGTGCCAAGCCAGGTCTACTTAGCCTCTTAGCTCTCGATCACGTTTCCCACAAATGATTATTGTTATTGTATATGTGCTAAATGTCTTGAATACCATTCGTAATGCACCATTCGTAAGATACAATGCTGAGACGTCGTCACTTTACAGGAATCCGGTGTTTTCAAGTGTTACCCATAATCCCTTCAGAGGAACTCTTCTTCTCATAGAAACCCTGCCAAGCATGGCCAAGCAACAGTTAAAGTGCTTCCGCGGGTGTCTTATGCAGATAAGTCAAACGGAGGTAACTCTCAAATTTAATAACACTGGCGAAAGGCCAACAATATAAGTTAGTCGGGGATGACAAGTGACAAGTGACTTGCGCTGGAATTTGGATTAAAGTGAGGAGGATTCGCGCCACACGTCGACCTGACTCTCTGGCCCTAAAGCCCGTCCTTTTGCGGAAGCAAGATTTGGTGAAGACGTCCGGGGACAAGTTTGGGTGCAGTGGATGACCAGAGACTTTCCGTGTGTCTTGTCCTGCTCTTGAGTGCTCCACAGCACTGTGCTGGTACTTGCTTTTCTGTCCGATTAGTCTAGTTTTGTGACGTTACGCACAGGCCGCCAGGTCCAGACTTCACATGCTAGGTTTGACAGAACCTCAGTGTACTGAGTGCCATGGACACGTCAGATACCCTCTACCTGGTTTAGCCGGCCAGTCAAAGCCGTTTCCAGGGTGTGGCCGCTGCGCATGCTACAGCTTCTGGGAGCCACAGGTGATGAGAGTTGGGTATCGAGTGGGGACCAAGAGTGAGTCAAGCTACCCTCAAAAAGAGGGTACGACTGCCGGTCCACTAGAGGTGCTACCCCTTCTAGATACCCCATACACCCCAAAGTTAGTCGACCCTGATAGCGAATGACGAACAAGAAGAGGTTTAATAATATAGAAGTGCACGGTCGAATGTCGTCAAGCTAAAAATCTACATAAAACCTGCTTCTATATAAAGCCGTCAAAAATAGTCTGATTACATTTCTCTATTCTTCCCAAAAATCCTGGTTTAGTTTTTTAATTCGTCGAGTCATTGTCTAGTACTTTCCCTTTTGATGAAACGAATCTTTTTTCCAGTCAAATTCCTAATCGTGCTATAATAACTTATAATAATAATAATTATTATAATTTTAATCATAATAATAATCTTTATTGTCCGTGAGGAAATTTGTCTTACAATTTGTGCATTACACCAAACAAAACATTGAAACTAAGAAAAATTATTTACATTTATACTTGACTTACTCATAATTTACATGTGAAAAAGTTTATATAAAATTGTTTCTATTTAATGATTTGATTGCCAGTGGAACAAAAGAGTTTGCAATCGGTGTCTTGTATCTCTTTTGTGATTATAAAATCACAAAATCCTGACCCAAAAGGTGATATTTTTTTCTAGAATCTTTTTAGCTTTTTTATGGATGTTTGTCAAACAGTAGCCCAACTGGGGTTTGTTTGTTGCCAATGATTTTACCAGCAGCGTTTAGGATTCTGTGGAGTTTATTTTTATTTCTAATGCTCAGATTGCCATACCAGGAAATCATATTATAACTTAAAACATTAAACGAAGACGCTTTTCTCAATAATCGTAATCTTTGCTGTCCTTTTTTTTTCTGATATAATAAGAATTTGCAGTAGAATTGAGTTTATTGTCTAGGATAGTACCAAGGTATTTAAAAGTTTGCACTATTTCAATAGTCTCTCCAGCGACAGAAACAATATCATTTTCCTTCTTTTGCCTACGAAAATCGATTATCATTTTTTTTTTTAAGAATAAAAACTATCTTTACAGTATTTTTCAATGTGTTCTATTTCTCTGATATGTAGAGATGCGCTTTTGCGTTTAGACACTTTCAGAGTTACGAAGTAAGTAAAGGCAAGACTTTCTTAGCGTTAAAATCGTTTACGCTAGACAGACGACAGACACCAGAATGTAATTCGCTTTAACTGACATTGACATAGAAGACTTAGAAGAGAACACATTGCAGAAGTCCGCTTCGGAACGAGACAAGAGGTTTATTACTAAAGCCGCGGGATACACATTTAAGACCCCGAAAAAATCCACTACCGAGGACGATCTAAATCGACCACCGGCGGATAATTTTGTCTGCTCTGGATGTGGCAAAGTATTTAGGTCGCAGCTGGGGCTGCGTAGACACGGGAAATACTGGAAATACTGGATTCCTCATTATTCTTCAGACTCGAAGACAAGCTTTATTATTGATTATTTAAATTCAAGTTGTTAAATTGTTAATGATGGAGTGTGTGGACAAACAAGCAACGTTAGTTTGTGATCATACAAACACAACCAAACATCAATATCTTTTTGCTTAAACAGCATGTTCAGACCAAAAAATTTAGGAGTCAAGATATATTTTTTTGTCTGTAACGTTTACAATATCATAGATTCCTTTTATCTTATCTTATATAATACAGACGTTACTTCAAAAAAGAAGATGATTACGTCCTACGCGTCATGCATTTAGTCATGCATATTAACCAATGACCTAAATTCTGCCAAGTCACTGGTTTTCCAGGCTAGCTCAGGCAACCCATTCCATGCTTTAATAGCACTAGGGAAGAAGAAGCATTTGTACAAATTTGTCCTAGCATATGGAACGAGGAATGTGCCTTTATCTTTGTGTCATTCTGAGTATTTTATTAAATTTTGTTTTTGTATTTGAAGATTATGGTTCAGTGTTTTTTGTATAATTGCTACTTTACTGTTGAGTCTTCTATCCTGAATTTTTCTAAATTTAGTGATTTTACTAAAGGTGTTACTCTTTATAGAAGTAGATACCTGATTGAAGAGTCCATTTACTAAATTTAAAAGTCTGTGGGCGAGTTCAGAAGTTGCAAGAATTAAGGAGTTTAAATCTATACAAGAATAAAAATCACAATTTATTTCTATTGGCATTTTGTAAACTTGAAATATTTCAAAGAAAATGTCATACAATCCATTTTATAAACATGCAAGGCGCAAACCGGAGTCTTGTCGCGTGGACTTCTGCAACTTTTCCTTGATCTTCGGAATCGAAAACCTTATTATTATAATGGTTTTTGTTATTATGTTATATTTTACATTTGCATGGAATTCAAATTGCGATTTAGTTTGAGATTGGGCTCCTGATGAGTTGTGACATCAAAGGAATCTTCTCCGAGGAGAACTCCACAGCTACATGTCCTTAAATGGGATTGGATGAAGAGCGTGCTGGCCATTGTCAATGAAGCCTGGAGACATGGTGCAGAAATCAGCATGATCCTCGCATCTACATTCTATTGAGTTGTATGGACAAAACGTGAACATTAATTATTGACATTGATGTACCAGTAGCTCACAAAGCTGGAAAGTTTTGAATAGTTGAACAAGCAGTGGCGTAGCTAGCCATGTGCGATTGGTACGGGCCGCACGGGGCATCATACACCCTAGCTACGCCATTGTGAACACGTTTTTAAATCCATCCCTATGCTACATTGACCCTCTATGAAGGGTGATTAATTCGCTTTCAAAAACTAATGCAAACTTAATTAAGAAAAAAAAAAAAGAAACCATTTTTATCCCTAACTCGACAAAAAAAAAACGGTTACGCCCATGTATAGGCCTATATCTACAAATAGTAGTTTGGTACTATAGATCTAGACTAGGAAAAAGTAAATGACAGTAGTCTAGAGTATATTACTTGATATATAGTAATTATATTCTGTTTTGAAAAATTGCAAGAATATATTATACGTATGTATATTGTCAATATGTTAATGTCATTTTTATTAGCGCTGACTCGAGAAATATTTTTCAACAATCCAAAATGAGCTTTTTTGTTTCCCATTAAGTGGCAGGGAACGAAAAATAGTTCCTCATTTCAGTAATAAGAATCTGTAAATAATTCTCTACGTCGTCCAATCATGCAGGACACCACGCACGCACGCCGACTCTCTAACCCTCCTCACGCCCGCACCCGCGCCTTCCGAGCTTTCCAGGCATGCGCACGCAGTCGTTTGTTTAACATCCCCCCCCCCCATATAGAGAACTTCGTCTTCAGGCAGTGTTCACCCGTCATTAAATAACGGAGTATGCTACACCGCGGGCAGGCTAGTTATAATAATAATAATAACAATGTAAACTTTGCTGAGTGACCAGGAGTTGAAACTGTTATAATTACATTGCGGACACAACTTTTAGAAGGGTAAATGTTTGCCGTTTCTAGAAAATTCTTTCCACCTTCTGGTCAGGCGAATTAACTTGGTTAGATTCTCTAATAGCGAGAGACCTAGAACCCCCTTTGTGTCTGCCCCTGTCAAGGAAAGACACGCACCCACGCGTTATTTTCTCTCTCTTTCATTTTTTCTCTCTTTCTTACACAGACTTTCTCTCTCTCTCTCTCTCTCTCTCAATCTCTTTCTCTTTCTCTCTCTCTCTCTCTCTCTTTCTCTCTCTCTCTTTCTCTCTCTCTCTCACATACACACATTTAATTTGCCTTTTCAGCTCTTTTCTTTTTTAGCATTTAGTTGTCCGTAGATCGAGCGAGTGTATGTGTCTGAAAATGTGCGTGTGTGTGTGAATATATGCGAACATGTGTGTGTACAAACGGATATCGTTTGATTATGTATGTGTGCTTTTTTTGGATGGTTAGCGCAGACGTGAGATTTCCATGAAACCGCTGACCATTAAAAACATTTCCTGTGGCGTTTTTCCAAGCGAAAGTTGACGTTTACAAGTTAAGCACTGGCCAACATCTTGTCCCAATTTCCTCGGTATGTCAATACAGCGAAGTAGATGATGGGGAAATTACTAAAGTTTTTATATTGTTAATAAATGATGATAATTGAGATTTATCTGCTTTATCTGCGGATGATCTTTTGTCTCTTAATAAAGAATTTTAGTAGTTTTGTTTTTAAATGCTTTAAGAGCACAAATAGCTAATTTTATTTTAAACAAGGTTACAAAGGCAGTTTGTGTGGAAACACAAACTCAAAATCGGCCCCCGGAAGTGGTCCACCCAGGCAGGTAAAAAGGCAGGTTTCAATATTATCAGAATGAAATTCTATCAAAGACAAATGACAGAAAATAATGGAGAAAAAAAGGTTAACAGATCTCGTGTGGTGCCCCAGCGGTCCAGCAGACCAAAGGATAGGTGAAAGTGAATGTGAATGTCTTATAATGAACATCTAATTGATCTAATTGTTTTGTAAAGGGCAAATCTCTTATTCCTCAAGAATAAAACATTTCCAAAAAAAAAAAAAAAAAGAATAAAAATTCTTTGGTTAGATATTCCATACATTTGTGACGAGAAATCAAAAACCGTGTGCATAAATGTGTTAAAAATACGATAAATACGTTTCTCCCCTTATTAAGAGCCTCAAGTGTTTGTTTCTACTACTAGTGAATACTTGTAAAAGTGGTGTATTTTTATGAAAAAACTGCTTGCATAAGTGATTTGAAAAATAGAGATTTCGCTTTCCGAAAAGAAAAGAAAATAGCCGTTGCATCAGAACTTTAAATGGTTTAAAATATTGTAATGTCGGATGTTCACTATCTTTTCTAGTTTACGAGATCTAATCGGGATGGACGGACGGACGCACGCACAGACAGGCCACACAAAAGTAATAGCGTCTTTTCCCCTTTCGGAGGGCCGCTAAAAAATTATAATTCAATACTGCGTATGAAGTGCTTTGTCTAATCGGTAAAGTGCTTGGCTCGCAAAACGAGAGGTTTCGGGTTCGAATCTCAGTGAAGACTGGATTTTGAATTTCTGGATTTTTAGGTCCCCCCTGACTCCACACAACTGTGCCTGACATTAACTGCAGCAAGAGTTAAAGAAGTTTGGTCGTTGCGCTTATCTTATATAATACAGACGTTACTTCAAAAAAGAAGATGATTACGTCCTACGCGTCATGCATTTAGTCATGCATATTAACCAATGACTTAAATTCTGCCAAGTCACTGGTTTTTCTGGCTAGCTCAGGCAACCCATTCCATGCTCTAATAGCACTAGGGAAGAAGGAGTATTTGCTGACCACATTACACCCTTGTTAACCGTCGGACATAGATATGTATGACCTGTAGATCTATGCTTCATTTTGTCACTACTGTTTGCATTAGACAAGTCAATGAGTTTATTTGAATTCGTTTTTTTTTAAAGTAATCATATCGAGAAGGCTAATTCTAGAATCGATCACGAACATAGGATCGATCCCTTCATTCTTCAACAGTACTCCACCGGTCCCCACCCCAACCTTTCAACTTTTTTTTTTTTGCATTGCTAGAACCAGACAGTGCCAGTGTAATGTCTGATATCTGAGTAACAGTGATTGAACATGGCTCTAAGAAAGGAATCTAAATGACCAGGGAGACGTCGTTGTACTAAACCCGAGTCGTCCCTGGTCACTAGATCTAGTAGCTCTTGTGTTCAATTCAGCGTAAAGGGAGATTACAGGAGGTGCTAGTTGTCTGTTGTTTATTTATCTCCCTTTCACTCGGCCATTCACTCAGCCATTCACTCAGTCATTCACAATCTCGTCTCCTAGTTTTTCTCTATTTCACTTTAATTCTTTTTTTTTAAATCCACTAATTTTTTTAAAATTGAACTTTCTACATTTTTTAAGCTATTTAGTCTTCTTCTAATAACAATTATCTGTCTGTCTGTCTAGCTATATAAATAAATATATATATATATCAATCTTTCTATCTGTCTTTCTATATGTATCATAATCTATCTATCTATCTATCTATCTATCTATCTATCTGTCTATCTGTCTGTCTGTCTGTCTGTCTGTCCGTCTGTCTGTCTATCTTTCTGTCTGTCTGTCTGTCTAACTGTCTGTCTGTCTATCTATCTATCTATCTATCTATGTATCTATCTGTCTATCAATCTATCTGTCTGCCTGTCTATCAAGTTATGTTTCTGTGATCTCTTCAATTCATAGACTCGTGCACTCTTGGTGTGCATCATATACTTGTGTCTTGAGAAATGTTTGTTGTGTCACATGACAATCATGTGACTTTGTTTATCTAGCAAATAGAGCGCGTGATGTGTCTACACGTACTTCCGTCGTTTATCGGCTAATCAATCAATCGTTTCCTCGATGGTTCTATCGGTTTGGCTGAATCTTAGATTACAAAGGCGGAGACGAAAAGATAAGAAAGAGAGAGAGAGTACTAAAACCACCTAGATTTAAATTAAAGAGTGTTGATTGAAGAGTGTGAAATAGGTATAGATAATGCTGTGAATCTAGATTGTTCGGTCCTAACCTGGAACCCCGCAAAGGAAAGAGGAAGAGGGACGGCCCAGGAATACATCGCGCCACGATTTGGAAGCAGATGGGCAAGCAGATGGGCAAGCAGATGGGCAGCAGATGGGCAAGCAGATGGGCAAGCAGATGGGCCGCAGATGGGCAAGACGTGGGACAGTTTTTTTGAAGTAACTTCTGTATCCTATAAGATAAGTTAGACCAGAAACCAAGTTTCTATATTTTCTCTTTTAAGTACCGACACATGAAATGACTCTATTAAATTGACATGTATCATCATCATCATTGAACTCCATTGGAGTAAGGGCTTGAGAGGCTCAAATCCTCTCTTGCTAAAGCCCTGGACAGAAACCCTGCTGTCTTGCGTAGTGTATACATGCCACCATACAGGTCGAGAATTTTAGGTTTCCCAGACCTGTCGATACAGAGACATATCCTACTGGTTGTAGGTTTTTACGTCCATTTTCGTATTCCGATCCTACTTTTAAAAAAAAAAAACTATCTATTTTTTCTTTTTATATTTAATTCTTTCTTAATATTTCTCTTTTTTTTTTTTTTTTTGGGTGGTGGAGGATCTTCGAGCGCCTCTGAGTCCAGCTCTAATGGTTACCTGACGTTAGTTGGGGAAAAGTAAAGGCGGTTGGTCGTTGTGCTGGTCACATGACACCCTCGTTAACCGTAGGCCACAGAATCAGATGACCTTTACATCATCGTCTGAAAAGGGAACGTTACTTTATATATATATATATATATATAAAATTTATCATTTGAAATTAACATGTAAAGATAACGCAGCCTTTAGACAAAAATATTCCGGGCTATTGATTTTAAAGACACTGACGTCATTATCGTCTGCATCCATGTCAACGTAAACGTTGAATAAATATTAACAGCGATCTGATCAAATTTGATCTTCTGGGGGGCTCGGAATTCTACACCTTGATCGTCGCCCCTGAGCCAACAGTTTTAATGGACTTCTCAGGTGGTGAAATGTGATTTTAATTGTTTGGCTGCACGGAATCAGGCAGAGAGATGCGTTATTGCGTTAGTTGTTTTTTTTTTAGATAATTAACCTCGGTATTATATGGGAGGGCCCATGTAATGTTATTATCTCGGGACATCGCAGGACGTAATGTAACTAATTGTTATTGCGTGTTGAATGACACTGGTATTAAGTTGTGAGCACTGATATTACAGATACACCTCCCCCCCCCCTTCTGTCCACATTGATTGGCTTGTACACGAATTAATAAATATAGAGTATGTCAATGAAAAAATGTTCCACCAGATACGATTGGAGATCTCATGATAAAGTTACTTTCAATTCGTAAAAATGTCAAACTAAAATTTCATGGCTATATTCCGACCAACCGCCTTAACTTTTCCCCAACTAGTGTCAGGTACCCATTAGAGCTGGGTGGACTCAGAGATCCCGAAATTAGAAATCCCAGTCTTCACCAGGATTCGAACACGGGATCCCGATTCATAAGCCTAGCGCTTTACCGCTCAGCCACCGCGCCTCTGAGAAGAAATCTATTTTATTTGAGCATTCTCTTTTTTTTTTATTCCTTTTATTTTTTTGCTATCTCTGCATGAGTTCCGACGGAATCAGGGTAGACACACATTTCGAAAACGGTTATAACTATTTCCTAGAAATGTGACAGTTTATGTAGGCCTATATCTTTGGGGGAAACAATTAGAAGTTAATTGGACACTCAGTAAAAACACTTTTGGACTCTTTTTTCTAAATTTAAATATCTTAAAATAAATTTTGGCATGAGTCTTTTTATTTTGGGGAGGGGGGATGTGACTGAGTGGTTAAGCGCTTAGCTTCCAAACCCGGGGTCCTGGGCTCAAATCTCGTTTAAGACTGGGATTTTGAATATCGGGATTTTTAGGGCGCACCAACTCTAATTGGTATCTGACTTAAGTTGGGGAAAGTAAATGCAGTTGGTCGTTGTGCAGGCCACATGACACCCTGATAGTTAGGAAACAGATGAACTTAATATCGTCTGCCCCATAATCTCAAAGTCTGAAAGAGAAACTGTAATTTTACCTTTTATTTGGAACAAGGCTTTTACGGAAATTCCCGTACACAACTTACATGTTTCTTTGTATTCAATAAAGATTTCAATGAATAAATCAACGTACAAGAATATTCTGCACACAGTCTCGTGTAAAAGTTATTAGCAGAAGTGTTTCTAGACGAACTTTATTGTGCAAAGCTCACTGGAAAATTTTCTTGCATTATTGGAGCCTTACAAGACATAAATAGAATAAAGAATCATAGAACATTATCATATTCAAAAAGGAGAAATCTTTTTTGAAACAAACTTTTTATATAGAACTTGTTTGTCGTAAATTACAAACAAAGCAATTATCAAGCCATAATCTAAAGTAAAAAAAATAATATTCATTTTCTCTTTCTTATTAGTCTTCAAATAATGCATCATAGATTCCATCTATTTTAGCATTTCCTGCGTTCAGACTGAAATTGTGACAACTTATTTTTTATGACACGACCTGTGCACCCAGAAACATCTCGTGTAGATCTCGCGATATTTGGAGCTCATGGTCAGGTAGACGAAGATGTTGACTGACGCGCTGATGGCAAGGAAGGGCTCGCTAATGCCGTTCAGGGTCAAGAAGAGGTCAAAATAATCGCCGTAGACGGACACGCGGTAGTCAAAGGTCATAAAGAGAAGGACAATAATGTCGGGAGTGAAGGAAATGATGAAGACTACGGAGAGGAGAGTGACCATCTTGATGACCTTCTGATCTCTGGACGTGACCTTCTGAGACTTGTCTTGCCCGGCCATCTCCTTGAGCCATTTTCCTTTGATCTTCAAGCTGACCACCAGGATTAAAGTGCAGATAAACACCCATGCGAACGTGATGATGGTCAAGGTGAAAGAGATGGCCGAGGAAATGGCATCAATCTGCGCTGAGTTCTCGTGATACACGAACACGATCATGGTTCGGTTCTTTTTGCTGTCCCACCGAGCTTGGTAGCTGGCGGAGACGTACGCCGGAGAGATAGCCAGCGCCATGATCACGTGGATCAGCACCAAGATGGCGACGGTACGCTTGGGCGTGATGATGTCCTTGACCTTGAGGGGCAGCGCTATGCAGATGCATCTCTCCAGCATGATGAAGGCGGTGATCCAGTTGCCGACTCTCTTGAAGTAGAACTGAGGCCAACCCAAGGTCAGCATCTTCATTTCGACGATGTTGAAGCTCAGGTCGGCGTACTTCCAGAAGGGATAGTAGCAGATGCTTAAGAAGAGAGTCAGCAGAAGGAAGCAGAAGTCGGAGATGGACAGACCCAGGAGGCTAATGTTGACCGAATCCTGCGGCCCCATTTTGAAAAAGACGACGATGTTGATGGCGTTGGCGACGATGCCAAAAACAGAGATGATGGTGTAGATAACGACGAAATCTACAAGTGTGAGTATTTCAATAGATCCAGGTGGAAAGTAGCTTCTATAGGTAGAAACATTAACACCTGTATACCATGTTACCGATGAGTCCGTTGTCAAGTCCAATTCATTGACCATTTTCGTTGTCTCAGAAGTAATGCTGCAATGAAATTGCCTTTTAAGTAAAACATATATTTCTACAAAGCTTAAAACAGCTCACTCGTCTGTCTGTCCTTCTGTCTGTCTGTCTGTCCGGTACTAATTTTTTTACACGTTATCTTTTCCACTTCCATTCTCGGATCAAGTTCAAATTTTGCACTAGTTTTAATTGTCCCTAACAAAACAGGAAACAATAAAAAAAAATATAACAATTAATGAATTAATTAGTGCTAATTTTGTCATGATAAAGGAAAATATATCTTACAATATTAAGATAATGTTGCTTTAAATGTGCAGTTCTTTCACTTATGTTTTCTTTTTTTTTTTTTTTTAAGAATTTTTGTTTATATATTTGCTTGTTTTCGTTTCTAGATTAAACTAACGCAAAGGGGTAAACAAAACAAAGGCAAACCTTAGATTATTTTGTAATCAAAGATTAATAATCCCACAGCCAGTTGATGGGAGCTATACGATTTCTCCTTGGATACATGATTAATTAACGAAGAAGTCTTTCTGTGGTAAATCATAAAACAGTGTGTTTTGTAGTTGGTAAATGGAAAGTGAAAGTGGAGACTTCCGTCTGGGCAGCAGGAAGAGAACAGAGAATTGTGGGAATTTCAAAGAGATGCAACATGGCGCTCTATATATTTGTAATGTATCTAAATGTTGGCTAGGGAATGAACCTGTATGTAGTAATCACATGTCGACATGTTGAAATAAATAATCTTAATATGTGAAAGTCCAAGATCCAATTACAATAAGTCAGCTTTTAAGATACACAGGCCCCATGCATTTAGATTAAACCTCATATAGAATAATCTTTGTGCAAATATGTCAGTACTAAACCATTGATAAGTCAAAATTTACTATCGTACTATTGTTCTCTTGGACACGCTCCACCGGTTCTCTGTGAGCTTACCTTAGTGCAGGAATCGACTATAAGGTAGCCATACTTTGTCATCAGTATTTTTACAAGAACTAAAAAAAATGAATGACTTCATACCTAGTGAACTGATCACGCCACCCGAGAGCCTCTAGTTGCGCTACACTTTTCTCTCATGAGTTACAGCTTGCGTGCATTCTGCATTGTCAGTAGATGAAGTAAAGCGTTAAGCCCACAGCATGCTAGTACATTGAAGAAGAATATTTAGATCTATCTGTTTAAATCTTATGTACTTTGTCATTCTTGCTCTAATAACTGTTAAGTTGTCAAACCTTCTTCTAATCCTAACCTTGTGACATTAGAGAATGGCATGGGTTGCCTGAATCTGCCAGGTAAAACCAATGGCTTAGCAGAGTTTAAGTCATTGATTAACATGCATGGCTAGATTGACACAGGGATACGAGTACGACTTAATTATCTTCTCTTTTGAAGTTACGTCTGTAATGTATAAGGTAAGAAATGTTTGTTAAATGCGCTGTGTAAATATAATTATATTATAAATTAGTAGCAGTAGTACAATTAGACGTCATTTCAAATATACCTGTGTCATAAGTGTCAACACATTTGTGTACCTTGACTTGCAGTGGTACCATTCAGATAGCCTCCCTTGTTTACTTTATATTTGTACCTGCAAGACATCTAGTCTCTAGTAAAAAAAATAAAAAATTTCTTAATATAAAGGTTGATCTTCAATCAATTACAGTCTACCTCTCTTAGCGCTTTTTTTAACCAAGTTCACAAAATGTACTCAGTTAATCGACTTTTCGTATACTGCGATGACCTTTCACCTCAAGTTTATACTTCTTGTACGAGAATGGGGGACGCATGAATTGATTGCTGGGACTAATTAAAACCTTATGATTGAGGATATTGTTAGTGGTCTTAGTGCACAGGTAGTTAGCAAATGTGAAACCAACAAACAAAATGCATGGTGTCTTCAAGTTAATTGGAGAGATTATTATTTCTTAAAAATCTTCTGACACCTGATTATTACAATGTACATTTCACTTGGTGTTAATGTGTTCAATCGTAATTAGCGTATTGCATAAACAAGGCTTATATTAACAACATTTAATTTTGCTACTTTTTAATGCCTGATGCATATTATATTTTATACCGTTGTTGACCAAATTAAAAAAAAAAAATTAACATCTTTAATGGGGTCAAAGCAGTGCTGAATTTTATCAATTGGAAAAATGAGTATTCTGTAAATGGATACTTTTTCTGTAATTTCTATTTCTCAACTAAAACTATTGAAGTGAGTCCAAGAAAGAATTTATATTGTATCTTTTATTAACTACTTTCTGTTTTGTGATTGACCAGAATATAAATAGAATATTCATAAAACGATTAGCTTTTAGAAAACCGCAAAAAGTCGTTAAACCTAAACTTTGCAAACTATGAAACATGAGGTACAATAATACCAGATAACTTTTACTGTTGTCTTTTTTTTTTTTTGTTAGCATTTATTTAAATTCTAATCGTGACAGACGGACAGAGAGACTACAAAAAACTAAAAGTGGCTTTTCTCATCACGAAAATCGCTAAAAATATTTTTTTACTAAATTTTAAACCAAATATAATATAAAAATATAATTTTAGCCCAGCAACAAAAATTCTCATATTTCAGAAGCAATTTTAATAAAAACCCAATAATTAGATTTTTGTTCCGTTTGGCTTTTTTTTTTCTCTTACCCACATTTTCGTTTTTCGTTTCCATGTTTCCGAGTCTTCATTTTCACATTGGTAATTAGAGCACATTACAGACATTACAGTGTCCATCGCAATTCAAACGTTTGCAGCAGACGATAAGCTGGTTTGGCGACAGATTGTCATCCCAGCCTTACAAAATTAATGTAAAAAAAAAATTGCTTTTAAAAAAACGATCCATTACCGCTTTACCTAGATCTATAAATGTCATTAGCAGATGTTTTCCCATTTTTTTAAAACTCAAAAACATATGTGAAAGTTTGTTGGACCCAGGCTATCCTTATGTTTTCTTAAACGTATATATACACATTTAGATAGATAGATAGATAGATAGATAGATAGATAGATAGATAGATAGATAGATAGATAGATAGATAGATAGATAGATAGATAGATAGATAGATTAGATAAATAAGATAGATTAGATAGATTAGATAGATAGATAGAGGATGTGTCTGTTACATTGAGACAGGATGTGCCTGTGTCATTGAGATATGACAGGGTCTGTTTCCTTCAGATATGACTTGTCAGTGAGATAGGATGGGTCTTTGTCATTGAGAAAGGATATGTCTGTTTCATTGAGATAGGATGTGTCTGTTTTACTGAGATAGTATGTGTCTGTGTCACTGAGTTAGGATTTGTCTGTGTCATTGAGATAGGATATGTCTGTGTCATTGAGATAGGATTTGTCTGTGTCACTGAGATAGGATGTGTCTGTGTCATTGAGATAGGATGTGTCTGTGTCACTGAGTTAGGATTTGTCACTGGTATATGATGATTCTGTGTCACTGAGTAAGGATGTGTCACTGAGATTCTATGTGTCTGTTTCATTGAGATAGATTGTGTTATTAATATAGTATGTGTCTCTGTTATGAGTGTTATTTATATTGGTACTAAATGTTTATGTGTTTATAATATTAGCAAATAAATCTGTGTTTATAATAGGCGTAGATCAGTGTTTATAAAAGTAGTATATAGATCAGTGTTTATAAAAGTAGTATATAGATCAGTGTTTATAAAAGTAGTATATAGATCAGTGTTTATAAAAGTAGTATATAGATCAGTGTTTATAAAAGTAGTATATAGATCAGTGTTTATAAAAGTAGTATATAGATCAGTGTTTATTATATTTTCAAATTGATAGGTGTTTATAATAATTGTAAATAGAGCGTTTTTTTTATAATACCAGTAGATAGATAGATTGATCGGTAGATGAATAGATAAGTGCCTTATAAAATTGGGGCTTCACATGCAAGGTTTGACAGAACCTTAGTGTACTGATTGCTACAGACACGTTGGATACCCTCTACCTGGTTTGGCCGGCCAGTCAAAGCCGTTTCCGGGGCATGGCCGCTGCGCAAAGCATCCACACAATCCTGATGCAGTCCCAGCTTCGATGGTCAGGACACGTCTGCAGAATAGAAGACCGCCGCATCCCTAAACGACTCTTGTAAGGCCAATTAAGGGAAGGAAAGCATTGCAAATTGCATTAGTTCAGGAACAAAAGTCAGATTATTTGCAGACGATTGCATAATATATAGAACAATAAAAACAAAACAAGACACAGATATTTTACAAAGAGAATTAGATGAATTACAGAAATGTCAGTTGTTAAGAGTAACAAAAAAACTAAAACAAATTAATTCCACTTATCTTATTCATGGCAAACCAGTAACACAGACTAAAAACTCAAAATACCTAGGTGTTATAATAAATGAAAAACTGTCATGGAATCCACATATTGATGAAACTATAAAAAAAATCCAACAAAGCATTAGGGTTTATTAAAAGAAATTTCTATAAATCAAATAAGAACATAAAACTAAAATGTTATTTAACCTTGGTTAGGCCAATAATAGAATATGCATCCACCGTGTGGGACCCCTCAACTCAAGAAAACATTAAGAAACTGGAACAAACACAAAATAGAGCAGTGAGATTCATAACAAACGAATATTCACATTTGACTAGGGTAACACCATTAGTAAAATCACTAAATTTAGGAAGCCTTCAGGACAGAAGACTCAAAAGTAAAGTAGCAATTATACATAAAACACTGAACCATAATCTTCAAATACAAAAACAAAATTTAATAAAATACTCTGAAAGACACAAAAATAAAGGCACATTCCTCGTCCCATATGCTAGGACAAATTTGTACAAATACTCCTTCTTCCCTAGTGCTATTATAGCATGGAATGGGTTGCCTGAGCTAGCCAGAAAAACCAGTGACTTGGCAGAATTTAAGTCATTGGTTAATATGCATGACTAAATGCATGACGCGTAATACGTAATCATCTTCTTTTTTTGAAGTAACGTCTGTATTGTATAAGATAAGATAAGGGAAGGAAAGCGATCGCAAGGTGGTCAAAGAAAGCGCTTCAGGGACACCCTCAAAGCTTCTCTGAAAGCGTTCAGCATAGACCCAGGCACCTGGAGACAGAGGCACATGACAGAGCATCATGGCGTCGCGCTGTGAAAACTGGCACATAGGTTGCTGAGGAAAAGAGAACAACGCTGGCAGAAGAAAAACGCCAGAGAAGAAAAGCAAGGTCAATGACTCTATCTCCAGCTGGAATAACCTGCCCAGTGTGCAGCCGAACATTCCGGGCTCACATAGGTCTCACCAGCCACATGAGGAGGCACAAAACCCCAGTGCAAAGCCCTCAGCTCCCCTGGATGACAAAGTGGTCATCATCGAACCACGATGGACGAACTATAATATAATTGGGGCATTTCTTAAAGTATTCTATCGAGGTTATTGTATATCAGTGATATCAAGTGACAAACCTGGAGTCTTCATTGACAGGACATTGAACCAAAGCAGCGTTAAATGTCCACAACAGATTTTTTTTAAAGCAACGCATACAACAAAATAAAATGGATTCTTTTTTTTTTTTCAATCATTTTCACTCACGCTCATTAATCTTAGAGAAGTATCTTCAATTTAAAGTCGTAAACTAGATTTCTGTAGACGATGGGGACACACGAGAGACGTTAGAGATCTAATTTAAAGTTGTAAATTATTCACTGTGCTACGATGTATAGTCTCCTCATGGAATATATGTTTTCGGGTGCTCAAATCGGTCATAGCACCATGCAGAGCCCCGTGTCACAGAAAGGAGTAATTGGCTTGAGAACAGTTGTAATAATAATAATAATAATAAGGCTTGTCTTTGAGTGTAAGGATTAATGATGAGTGCAGTATTTCCCGTGGATACGCAGCCCCAGCAGTGGCCTACATGTTTTTCCTCAACCAGGGCAAGCTAAGAACAGTTACAATAATTAACCAAAGCTCCAATGCCTTTCGGCTAATTCAAAACATGGGAAAGATTTCCGGAATCAGCCCTTAGGAGAAATCAGAAGCTGTTGACCCTTGGGCTGCTTGCAGCACGCGGAGCACCATAAATGGATTAACCTGCTACACTGCTGCTTCATCCAAATTGTGTTGGAGTTTTTGTTGTTGTTGCTGTTGTTTTTCCTTTTGCCGTTTCTTCGAGAGAAGGGAGGAAGGGGGACGTTGGAAGCTGCTGTGCGGGCAACATCGTTCCGGCCCTAGTCTATGCCTACGAATTCCTCTCATTAATATAAGTGATAGTTCTGATTAAGGCCAACATGCGATGACAATGTTGTATTTAAAGAACACTTGCAAGTGTTTGGGTCCTATTTGCAGATTTTTTCCCACCAACAATGTGAAGAGTGCTAAATTAAAACTTTATTGCTGCCAAAAAAAGAAAAAAAAAAAAAAGAGTTGAACACTATCTTAACGTGTTGGAGTATCCAATTTTAATAGCTCTAGTTGTTTTCCGATAACATAAGTATTAAATCATAGAGTGAATAACTAATAAAAAATATGAAGCGAATTTCCCTCTTTCAGACTTTACAAAGACGATGTTAAAGCTCGTCTGTTCCTGTGGAAAACAAGTGAAAGAGGGTTGTCATGTGGCCAGCACAACAACCACCTTTACTTCTCTAAAGTCAAGTGCTGGGTTGATTCAGAGGCGCCCTAAAGATCCCGAAATTCAAAATCTCAGTCCTCGCGTGGATTCGAACCCGGGACCCCTCGGCTCGGAAACCAAGCACTTTAACACTCAGCCACCGAGCCTCCGAAAGTCTAATGCTTCCTCCATATCTAAATTATGTTGTGCTATAAACGAAATAGAAAATTTGATTTCTGCAGTACTAAAATAGTCCAGACTTCTTTTATTTAGTACACCGGATACACCAAAAAAAGCTATCTATTTATAGTAATTCCGCCATATATGAAAATCCTCTTTCAGTCATTATAAAAATAGATCTTTCAGCTGAAAGTAACAATACAGATACCTACAAATAACATGACCAAAAAAAATCCATAGATCTAGATAAAGTACTCTTAACTTAGCAAAAAATACAATACTTAGTAACACTTTGAAATGTAATGCCATTCTACAACAGATCCAACGCAAGTCTTACAAGAGAGCAGCTGCTGTTTGTTGAAGAATGGTTAATTTTTTTTTTTTTTTGACGCTAT
>JAZGLO010001158.1:60000-220000 GCA_036873155.1 Biomphalaria sudanica | reverse complement strand
CCCAGCTCTAGTGGGTACCTGACATGAGTTGGTGTAAAGTGAAGGCGGTTGGTCATTGTGCTGGCCACAGGACACCCTCGTTAACCGTAGGCCACAGAAACTGGCCCTATACACCACAAGTTCTGAAAGGAGAACTTTACTTTTTAGATCTATTTCTAGAAGTTAGACGTAATCTATATTAGAATTACATACAAATATAAACAGAGCTTAGATAATCTATCATTAGACTTACATTGCTTCTGAATGTAATAAACAGAGTTTTTTTTTTCCTTGAATAATTCCAGTGATATAGATCTAGATCTAGGCCTTTAAATCTAAACTCAAAAGACGAGGCGCACAATTTTCCTGATCATTAATTTAAACTGTTGAATTAATAATGCCTCACATTTGGAAATTCCCGAACGCGATAGTCCTTTCAAACCGTTGTTGGCTATAGATCTAAGCTATTCAAAGTCTAGTACTCAAGCCAAATTTACCTTTTTTAAGTTGAAAAATATAAAGTCAAACTAGAGTTTTCCTCATGTGGCCAACGAGCTCGAAATTCTTTTTCAGCTGTTGAATTTCTAGAAAAATCGTTAGAGCCGTTACTGAGATTAGCGTTTAGGATCCGCCCATTGAATAGAGGTATTGTAAAAAGATGTCATATAGAGATGTAGTACGGAAATTTAGTTAAGAAATGTGCAAGTTTAATAAATGTTACAGAAATAACCTGTTAAAATTTCTCACGTCTACACTCAAACTTATCTAGCCGAACTTCGTTGCCATGGTGATAGCGCCATAATGAGACGCACTAGGAAACCTCCATTTTGTCAAAATTAGTTTTACACCCTGCTAGACTTCTGAAGCAACATCCTTAGTGATAACAGCTTTTAGCCCAGGACAACAGAGCTAATGGGCGCTAAGTGTGTCCTTAGACTTTCAAAATGGACAACCGTCAACGTCACGAGTGAGCGAGCGTTAGTTATGCAATCTGATGCTTTGAAATAACCTGCCACCAATTGGTGCCATTATCTGCCACAAGAAATAATTACTACGGTTTTAAGGCTGATGGGAGAATAATTTCCCTTGGCTAAGTTACATGTAGTCAGGTGTTGTCACTCTAATCAAAGGTGACACTAAAAAGAGGCTGAGTACTTTCAGTGCTGAGGTCTCGCTGACCTGATCTGACCCAGTTTTAGCGCAACAGGACGCAAGTTGGAACAATACAAGGAAGACGGCTACGCATTAGTATTGTCCTAATGGCGAACTGTCGAGTAGTGGACATTCCTGGACACTGAGACTGTACGGGGGTAGACAAAGATTGAAGAGGGTAGGCTACTCATGACGCCAGCTGAGAAATTACAGTAGAAACGGAGGAGTTCTTTCCCTTTTTTTTCTGTTCTATATTTATGCATTCTTTTTCTTGTGTTGGTTTGGGCTGTGGGAAACCGATAGCTATTCAATATTATCATCTCTCTCTCTCTCTCTCTCACTCACTCTCACTCTCTCTCTCCTCACTCTCCTCTCACTCTTACGCTCTCTCTCTCACTCTCTCTATCTCTCACTCTCTCTCTCAATCTCTCACTCTCTCTCTCTCTCTTTCTCTCTATATATATCTTTCATTCAATTTCTCTCTCTCTATCTCCAGATTTCGGATAAGCGTTTAACAATGTTTTTTTATTCAATCCTTTTTTCTTTCTGTCGCTCAGGTAGAAAAGAACAACATGTGTAAGAGGAAGAAAATGTGAAAGAGTAAAAGAGAGTAAGAGAAAGAAGAAAAAAGAGATAAAAATAAATAAAGAGTGAAAGAGAGGCGAGAATACGAGAAAATGAAAGAAAAATAAAAATAAGAGAGGTGAGCTGTATAGCCAAAGAAGATAAGGAAATATAGAGCACCCTAAAGTTGTACAGTTCAGACATGCGCACTTCAGCTGTAGAATTCAGACATGCGCACTTCAGCTGTTGAGTTCTGGCATTAGCACTTCAGCTGTAGATTTCAGACATGCGCACTTCAGCTGTAGAGTTAAGACATACGATACGCACTTCAGCTGTAGAGTTCAGACATGCGCACTTCAGCTGTAGAGTTCAGACATGCGCACTTCAGCTGTAGAGTTCAGATATGCGCACTTCAGCTGTCGTCTTAGATAAGACTCTTCCAACTCTTCTGGAATAAGAAGAGTAGCGTTAACTGATCACCTAAGATCAGCATGGAAACCTCCCGATACAGTGTCGGTGGCACCTAGTGAGGTAGCTTAGTGTATTCTAAAATATCACGATGTCTGATTTTTCATTTTTCTTTTCTAGTTTCTGAGATCTAAAACCTGACTTATGGATGGACAGACGGAGATACGGACAGACAGACCACACAAAACTTATAGCGTCTCTTCCCCTTTTGGGGGCCACTAAAAAACACATTTTTTATTGCTTCTAAGTCTTCTAAGGTTTTCTTTACGTTACTTGTTTTTTTTTTCAAGTTTTTTTTTTTCAAGTTTTTTTTTTATGTTACTTATTATTTTTTCTAGGTTTTTAACGATCCTTTAAAAACCCAAAGACATTCTTACGTCCAATGAGAATGAAGAAGACATTGCTTTAACTTCGAAGCGCAAAAAAAAAACACGACCAAACTCTGTCTCTTGTAAAATAATATTTAAATAACAAGAACACACGCACGCACACACACAAACACACACAAATACAGCTTTACGGAATGAAAACCTCCTGTTTAATCCTACACCTGTCAGATCAAATTAACGCTTGAAACAAGTGAAAAACGTGTTTGTTGGCTCCAGCTAATGTTCCCTAATAAAATTAATAGCAATAATAAATAGCAAGACAGAATACGCTCGTAATTTGGGATTTAAAAAAAAATTGCTTTAGACTTGTTTTGCTGCCAAACTAGCTTTGCCCTTTCAAAATATGCTGCTGAAAACAAATATTTTGTTTATTGTTAAGTTTCAGCTTGTAATTTCCACAGTTCTTTCTGTGGCCCCCAGTTTACCAAGTATAAAATTTTGTTGTTTATAAATGTCAGAGATGTTGGCCGTTGTTTTTCCTTCTTTCTTGAACTAGACGTGAATGTATTTAAATGAACACTAATTCTATATGACATCATGTGAGTTCATATCTTTAATTCTCGTTATTCTAAGAATGTTTATAAGCAGATTGACGTTGATTTAAAAAATAAAGACTGAATAAAGGAATAAAAAAAAACTCTTTGAAAGCTAATCAGCCTTGTTCAATATTAGCTAATTACAGCTTAGCTAGCGTTTTCTTGTGCAGCTAAAGACCTTCAAATTAAGATAACGAACTTTCCTTTAAAATTACTGCTCTAATTTTAGCGATAGGCAATCATTTTAGATCAAGAACTTTATTTTAGCTCAGCTCCTATATTTTAGATCAAGAACTTTATTTTAGCTCAGCTCCTACATTTTAGATCAAGAACTTTATTTTAGCTCAGCACCTACATTTTAGATCAAGAACTTTATTTTAGCTCAGCTCCTACATCGCAATGTTTTTATCGCGATGTTTTTATCGCAATGTTTTTATCGCGAGTTTTTATCGCGATGTTTTTATCGCAATGTTTTTATCGCGATGTTTTTATCGCGTGTTTTTATCGCAATGTTTTTATCGCGATGTTTTTATCGCAATGTTTTTATCGCAATGTTTTTATCGCGATGTTTTTATAGCAATGTTTTGGTCGAGAGGCTAAGTACGCTTGAACTTGGCTTGGCTACCTATTAAGGGGGCTCTCAAGGTTCGACGCCCGACTCGAGCAGAGTTGTGTTTAGCTTAAAGAGAGCACGGAAAACCTCCCACCCCCCAGATACCCCCTCCCCCCACTGGTCCACAAATTCAATAAGCATGAAAGTAGCGCTATATAAAAGCTATAATTTAATTTACTATTTTTATACAGTAATATCTTCTTCCGCAACCGCGATGTTTTATTGCCCTGTTTTCTACCGTAATATCTTCCTCCATGACCGCGATGTTTTCTAACCCAAATGTTTTCTACTGTGAGGTTTTAACAGCATTTTTTTTTCCAACCTTAATGTTTTCTTCAACAACCGCAATGTTTTTATCGCAATGTTTTCTACCTGAATGTCCTATTTCGCGATGTTTCTACCACAAGGTATTATACCGAAATTTTTCTTCCAAGAGTACCGTGATGTTTCTACCGTGATGCTTCTACCGCCATTTTTGTTTTCTACGGTAATATTTTCATTCGCGACTGCGAATTATTTTTTCTTCCTTGATTTTTTTTTTTTTTTATTCAGCGAATTTTTTTAAAAACAAAATGCTTTCTCAATGTAGGACATGTACTAGATGGATGAAGCAACATGAATATTTCAGCTTTCGTGATTAGTATTTTCTACCTTAACCAAGCCAGTCATTGAAAGAGAAATGTGTAAGCTGACCAGGACACTGGCCAGTGAGATGGACAGAGTAGATCCATTTAGTTCCTGTTAGAGCTCTGCCTGGCAAGCACACGAGACAGGACAACGGTGTCCAGTTGGACAGGTCCCAAATGACACGTCAATCAGATAGTGGACAGAACAGTAACTCTGTTACGTGATCTGGATAGAAAATGTTTATCTTTGGCCAGCGTTGACCACGGGTCAGTTGAAACACATTTTTTCTAAGTCTTAAAAGAAAAGTGTTTTAGAGTTGGTTAATTCCAGTTTAAGCTAAAGAAAGAGAAAATTAGAGATAATTTCTATTTCTTAAAGATCAAGTGATGAAAAACGTCTCTATGTCTTGTTTAGATGCAGACTTAATGGTTCCATTCCTAATGATGTTTCTCAGCAGATTAACAAATAGTATAAAGTAACAGTTTCAGAGATAAACAAAGCTAATCAAGATAACAATATTTTTTCTCACTATTTAAGGTTAGAAAAACGCAATGACGATGCTATTATATTTGCAGGCAACAAGATTAACGGTTAACGGTTAAGCGCTTAGCTTCAGAACCTGAGGTCCTGGGTTAGAATCTCGGTGAAGACTGATATTTTGAATTTCGGGATTTTTTAGGGTGCCCCTGAGTCCTCCCAAGTCTAATGGGTACCTGACTTTTGTTGGAAAGTAAACGCGGTTGGTCGTTCTGCTGGCTGCCTGGTCGTGAGGTTTGCGCGCTGGGCTGTCGTTCGGATTTATCGATGGTCCAGGGTTCAAACCCTGCCCGCTCCCGTCGCCCGTCGTCCTGCGGGAGGTTTGGACTAGGAAGTATTTATCTTCAACTCTGAAGGAACATCCGAAACATGTCAAACATTTTACAAACATTTTACAAACATTTTACAAACATTTTACAAACATTTTACACCCTGCTCGTTAACCGTTGGCCAAAAATGAAAGATGACCTCATAAATGGCTCGGTCTGATAGGGAAACTCTATTTTTACTGCAAGATTAACACGATATTGAATCAGATCAAGTCTAGTATTTAGAGTGGCAAAGATTTGACTGAAATGTCTGGTTTGACACAGTTCTCTTTCCATACACTAAGCCGGGAGATTTTCTTGAGATTTCATAAGTAAGTATCGCAAAAAGTCCCCAAAAGTTCCTTTAAGAATCAAGTCATTGCCAGGTTTTTGACAATAATAACTTTACTCGCCCGTCTATTTTTAATGGCAAGCTGCGCGTGCAGTATGCTATTGAATTTTTTATTATTTTTTTTGGATGGTCAAGCTATCTTATCTTTTGTTTTTCTAAATAATTTTAATTTTAATTCAATGAATATTTTCTGAGTTATGAATTATTAAGTAGCTATTATTTTATTTGGCTCACACACACACACACACACACAAACACGCTAAAATCAAAGAAGCCACTGCTACCTGACAGCTCCACAAGCAATAGAAAAAAGCTTATATAAGGGAAAGAAATACTAATTACTGTCATTGATCTGAAAATGGCAGGGCTTAGCTCCTTTTCTGCTACATAGAACAAAATTAATAAGTACTCATTTATTAACTAACTGGTTAATGTTTTCATTAATTCGTGTATTGTTATCCACTATGGATAATTATGCAAAATTTCAACTTGATCCGAGAATTGGAATTGGAAAAAAAACGTGCCAGGATGTAATAAGGGGATTAAATTCATACATACATCTACATCTATCCTTAAGTAGCATTTATTCCCCCTTATTTCGATTTAAAAAAAAACTAATCACCAGTAAGTAATAACCAATTTGATTAATTTTTTTTTTTATTGATTCGCGCCTGTGTCGGGTACAATGAATAAGTGTGCCAAATTTCAACTTGATCCCATAATGGGAAATAAGAAAAAAAAAACAAGTTCAAACTTTTTACCAGACAGGCAGACAGACGGACAGGCAGACAGACAGAGTGAGTTGATATAAGCTTTGTAAAAACATCTCTGCAGTTGTACTGATGTGTCATCCCTGTCTTCTCCAAGACTTTCTGGTAGCTCAAACACGTTGACCTTTCCCATTATCTAGTTTTAACTGGAACATTCCTGTCATCTTTGCTAGGTAATCCTTCCTGGCACAGACAATTGTCTTTAAGTTTTGTGTCCGTTCCTTGTGTTTTTTTATACGGGTAAATCGAATCAATTGGCGCACATTGGTTTTAAAGTAGCTGAGTGTTAAATCGCCAGGCTAACTTCATAACACCCAAGGTACAACGTCGGCCTAAAACAATAGATGTGACCTTTCCATAGTGTGTTTGAGTGACTATTTATGCTATTGCTTATGACAGTGTATGGAGAAACTATTTAAACGTTGTTGTTATTATTTGGTTGAATGAACTGCTAATAAAATGTGTTATGTACAACTACGTAGAAGTGAGACGGAATGAACTGATGGAAATAGCTGATCTCCGTATCGACAGGTCTGGGAAACCAAAAATTCTCGACCTGTATGGTGACCTGTATGCACTACGCAAGACAGCAAGGTTTCTGTCCAGGGCTTTTGCAGGAGAGGATTTAAGCCTCTCAAGCCCTCACTCAAATGAAGTTTGATGATAATGATGATGGAAATAGCATGTCCAGAGAAAAAAAAGTGAATTTTTGATAGTCATTGCTTCTAGCTTCTAGCTTGTAATTCCTTCTAACTTCTAATTCCTTCTAACTTCTAACTTCTAATTACTTCTAACTTCTAATTCCTTCTAACTTCTAACTTCTAATTACTTCTAACTTCTAATTCCTTCTAACTTCTAATTCCTTCTAACTTCTAATTCCTTCTAACTTCTAATTCCTTCTAACTTCTAATTCCTTCTAACTTTTAACTTCTATTTCCTTCTAACTTCTAACTTCTAATTCCTTCTAACACAGCCATTACATTTCCTGTTCTATAAATTGTAATGTCTGAATTTACATGTTTACTTTTGAGGTATACAGGAAGTGCTATTGTTAAACACACCACTATGTTTACTAAGACTTGCCTGATACATTCTATGACTTGTTTTGTTTCACTGCTGTTCTCAAGAAGAATATATTTTTTTTTTCCTTGTTCTGTTTTGTGTGCTTACCCTCTTTTATTATCTATTAATATTTCTTGACGCAGCTGTTGATGTATAGCCGGGCACTTGTCCAGCAGGATCACGTGACCTGTTGCTTCACATACGGATTATTTTTTTTCTACATCGGAAGTTATTTTGAAAAATCAGCATTCGGTTCTGCCTATAGCGAGCGTTGTGAGCGTAAGGGTGGGGTTCTATGTTGTTTTGAAATTTATATTTATGCAAATCGGGCTTATAGCTGGTCTCTAATGAAATGTCAAAAGAACCTCGAAGTTTTGGCTTCGTTTCATGGTACAACGTAGACGTCCATTTTTTAAATTTATTTATTTATTTATTTTTGTTCTTTTTAAGGATAGCTCAAGCTTTTTAGCTTTTGACTTCAGTCGTCGAGCTGTTTACATCCAAGGATTCCTTGGGCTTTTGCCTCTTTTCTTTGCCTCTTTTTTTTTTTGGGCATTGCCTCTTTTTGGGGCTATTGGCCTCTTTATTGGGCTTTTTTTTTTTTTTAACAAAAAAGATGCATATTTTATTAGTAAGCGTAGAAATTATGTACTTACATTTTAAAGTACAATGATTGCAAAACATAGCAATGCATATAGTTACATTTAGGTTGTCATAATATTTTAACGTTTTAAATTGCTTTGTATATGGCGTTAGTTTTTTCCAATAGCATATAATGAATATTTTTGAAATTTAAGGTTCTTAAAATATATGTGATGAGAATGTCAACAATAGGTAATGAAATAGAAACAATCAAAGGGTGAAAGTAGAAACTTAAATGATATTAAAACATTTTAAACATGGTAGTCACATTTTTTCCCACTATGTCTACATTGCTTATGGTTGTTTCCTTTGTGCTTTGCTACATTACCCCAGTTCTTCATATTCACTTCTATCAAACGTGCATACACATCTATGTGTGTACACACTTATGTGAACATAGGCATTTAAACATTTATAGTGTTTGTTTGTTTTTTGTTGTCTCCCTTTTTATGACAATTTTTGATTACCTCCCTTGAGATTTGGAAATCCACTTCCTCATCATCAAGGTGGAAATCATGTCTGCTAGAGTCAGTATATCGGGAGTTTCTGTTCAGAGACAATTTCTCTGTGGCTATTTTTTTTTTTTTTGGTCACAGGGGCCAATTAGAGTCGTACTGAAAGTTATTTTATATGTATGTATCTATCTATCTATCTATCTATCTATGTATATATATATATATACTTTTTTGTTCTTGAATATTTTCCCCCTTCTTTTTTTCCTCTTCCCCTCTTGAATATATTATTTCTCTGTAGACTGCACAAGCATGCGCAATATTGACAATGGTGGTGGAGAATTTTTTAAACAAGAGTAAAAACTTTGACATATGTAAAAAAAAAAAAAAAAAAACTAATTTAGTAACAATTTGATGTAGAAGCTTGTTGAGATGTGAGGTTATGTTGATGCTCAATATAAGAACAGCAAAATAAAAATATCAATACAGACCGTAAACGTCTGCAAGGTAGTAAGAAATAATATATCTGTATGTAGACTGCACAGGTATGCGCAACGGATAGTGGTGGTATTTTTGCAATATTCGTAAAGAAGCCACTATGGACATAATTGTTAAAAAGTACAAATTTATACAAAGAATTGTTGGCTTAGATATCTTGTGGTCATGCCTGATTCTCAATACAGAAACAACAGAAGTAAAACAGTGTTTACATAAAACGTAAAGGTCTGCCCTTGTTCTTGATTTCTTAGAGTTACTCTTCTTTCCCTTTTCTTGGGTTTTCACGTGTTCGCTCCTGGTTCCTTGACTTGCCGGCCTAATGTTCCATTTTGACATGATTCTCTGTTTTAATCGAATGAGATCTCTCGTTTTCTCCTGCCTAACTCGCTCGTCTTTGTAGATCAAAACTTTGGTTTAAGTCTTTACAGTCACAAGGTCAAGGCGTGGCCTTCGTGATTGTGTACTGTCTTCAATTGTCTACACTTTTGTCAATTTCAAGGGGCGATTACTGTTTTTCTTTTATTTGGAGTACTAGCTTTTTAATTATTTGGTTATAGGGTCTTTAAATATATAAAAAGGATCATTTGGGATATATATCTATACACAAGCATAGACACTCGCATACACATATTCACATATATATATATATTCCCTTTTCTTTAAGTTAATGGACAATCTTGGTATTTTTATTTAGCGCTATATTGTTTCACTTTGCATTCAATAATTTTCTTTAAAATGTGATCTAATAATACTGCATTATGTTGTTAATTATGGTAGACAATTTGTAGGTAGGTATTCCAAATAAGGTTTCTATATTCTGATAAAATAATTACATTGATGTCTCTTAGTTTTTTATTTATGGCTTTAGGTACTTTATTAAAGAAAATAGTATTTAAATTTGCACATGTTTGACTGTTTGCGTCAATAATATCTTCTAAAGTTTTTTTTTGCTTCCTCATCCAGCTCATTCACTAAATAAGTGTTTCTCTGGGTTTTGGTTTTCTTTTTTACAAATTACACATGTATATTCGGACCCTGTTGTAGTTGAGAGTCTTCCTTTTATTGGGGTCATCCCGAAGAGTAATCTGTAGGCCACTTCTCGTGCTTTGGGTGTTATGTATTTGTTGTGTAAATGCGTGAATGTATCTGTCCAGTTGGTTGGTTTAACCCCTAACTCCCTGACCCACTTTATTCTAACTTCTAGGTTTTCTTTCAACTTGTCTCTGAGTATAGTGTATATTGTTTTTGAGTCGTGGTGTGTTATGTTTTCACTGCTGGGTAGGTGTCTTGTGAGTCAGCGGTTCTCAACCTTTTGAGATTCAAGGACCACTTAAAAATGTGTGTCTCAGCCACGGACCACTACTAAATATTTTGCTACTGGCGCACTAGAAATTTATATAGTTTTATAAAAAAAATTATAAAGTTGATATTTAAAATTATTTATTATATATTTTAATAAATGTTTCAACCTTTTCATCCTTTTGTTATGAACAAATATCAGTCTTACTGCTAACAATAGTTCGGATTAGAAACAATGCTACATTTAATTTTAGTGCGAACCTTGAGCTTGCAAATTTGAGCACAGCTTGTCCAAACGAGGTGTAATGCTTGAAAGACTCAGTCGGAGTTCATCTTCGACTTCAAGCCGTGAACGATATTTTGTTTTAATTTTAACCAGTGCAGAAAATCCACATTCACAAAGATATGATGTTGCAAAGGGTAAAATTATTTTGAAAGCTTTCTGAGACAGTTCTGGATACTCATGCGAAGCTTGTGTCCAAAACTTCATCAAGCTCACTCTCGGATGCATCATCTTCAACGTAGTATCACTGGTCAGTTCAATGAATTGGTTTAATTCCGATGGTGGTAAATTTAATGAATCAATGTGTGCAAGAAACGGACTGGAAACCCACGAAAAACTCTCAACGTTCAAATCACCAAAGTAGAAGTTAAATTGATCCAGAAATGATTGAACATGTTCAGAAATCCATTTCACCAACTCGGGCTTGTTGATTTCAGCATTTTCTGGTTTCTCGGTGAATTCATGCAATTGATCAAACATTTCAAAGTTACCATGAAATAATCTTGTCTTCCACAGAGCAAGTTTTTTCGTAAAAGCAGACACTTTATCACTGAGTGTAATTAAGTTTGTGTGCTTCCCTTGCAGAGATGAATTGAGTTTATTCAGCTGTTCAAAAATGTCGGCCAAGTAAGCCAGAACAGCAACCCATGAATTTTCATTCAAATGAACAACAAGCTGTGAATTTTTACTAACAAGAAACTCTCGCACAGCATCACGTAATTCAAACAGTCTGTTAAACACTTTTCCCCTTGATAACCAGCGAACTTCAGTGTGCATCAGTAACTGCTCATGATCAAAATCCATATTCGAACATAATGAAGCAAAGAGACGAGAATTCAATGGATGAGCCTTGATGAAATTAACAATTTTTATGGCCTGATCAAAAATAGATTTCAAGTCCGCGTTCATTCTTTTACTCGCAAGACTTTCCCGATGAATCATACAGTGCGTAAATGTGGCAGTTGGCACATTAGAACGCACACGTTCCCACAAGCCTGTTCGTTTTCCAGTCATTGCTGCAGTACCATCCGGCGCACACTCCGATACACCAGGACCATTCGATGCCATTGGCTGCCATAAAATTATCAAGGATAGCAAAAAGTTCTGCACTTGTTGTGTGACCTGGACAAGCTTTACAAAACAAAAAATCTTCTTCAACTTCATCCATCCAGATATATCTGACATAAGCCATTAATTGTGCCTGGCCGGAAACATCCGTTGATTCGTCCAATTGAATAGCAAATTGTTTAGAATCTTGAAGCCTTGAAATCAACTGTTCTTCAACGTCAGCTGCCGCCAAAGCTATACGTAGTTGAATTGTGTCGTTTGAAAGTGGAATTGTGTTCAGTTTACTTGCCAAGGCATCACCATACATCTCTCGACACATATCTATAGCAGCAGGCATTATCAGAGTTTCTGCAATTGTGTGAGGCTTTTTGGCCTGTGCAACTCGGATAGCCACTAAAAATGATGCTCTTAAAGCCTTCTCATTGACTTCAGTTGCTTGGAGTATGCAAGACTTCTGAATACCAAGTGAATGTTTCTTGCGCATAAAATATTCCAATGGTTTCTCCGAGCAGTCAGTATGATTCGTTCTAAGATGTCTTCGGAGTTTCGCAGGTTTCATCGCTTCATTTGCAAGAATTTGTGAACATATTACACACTGTGGTCTGGGTTGATTATTTACTAAGACGCATATAAACCCAAAGCGCAAATACTTTTCATCATTCCGTCGTATGGGAGTTCGTCTTTTTTTCTCCGGAACTGCATTTGATTCACACTCAGGTTGTGAAGATGAGTCAGAGAAATCATCATCGTTGTCCTTATGTTCGGTTGCTTTCTTTATTAAAAATGTATCCATGTGTTCAATCAATTTAATTATTTTGATTAGTTTTCAAATAAAAAAGCGTATTTTTGAAAGTCAATATAAACGGGAAGACGCCAGGGCCCATCTGATTTCCGGTGTAACTAAAACTTAGAGTAAACATAAAATCGAAACGCACTTTTGCGCTATCGCCATCTAGCGATTTAAAATCAATAATTTTAAAACTGACTTCATATATTCTTTTTCATGTCTTTAATTCTATTATTTTTCATATTTTTTATTTTTTAAAAAGCATGCAATTCGGGTTTTGCTCGCGGACCACCAGGGAAATGTCCACGGACCACTAGTGGGCCGCGGACCACAGGTTGAGAACCGCTGTTGTGAGTGATCTGTAGAATGGATGTGTATGGTTACCAAAATGATGGGGTGTGTTGCTTTGAATGGTGAGGAGTTTGTTTTTGTTTAGTCTAAGTCCATTTAAGTCAATTTAGTACTGTCAGAAGAGATTCCTGCCATATTTATTTGGTCAATAATTTTATATATATAAATATATATAATCTTTTTATATGTAATTTTTTTAATATAATTTTTTATATATATAATCTTTTTTATAAGTATTTTTTTTTATATAATTTTTTTATATATAACTTTTTTATATATTTTTTTATATATAACTTTTTTATATAATTTTATATATATGTATATTTTCATGTCATTCACAATAAGACTTTATATTTAGCCGCTGGCCATGTTGTAGTTCTGAGTTTATGGAATACAGAGGAACTCAATGTGACAATTTTTTTGACATAATTATGTAAAAGACGTAACTTTTGGGATGGAACTTTTTATAAAGCCATTATATTAACTTTTGGGACATATAGCTTCTAGCCTAATGCGTATGTGATGATTGTATATGTGATGATTGTATATGTGATGATTGTATATATAGTATTGTAAATTGTTTGTTAGTAGAATCGTGGCTGTAAGTTAGGATGAATTCTATGTTTATGTGTTTTGATTCCATTGGTCGTCTCGTTAAAGTAGAGTTACGCCTCTGAGACATTGTCATTGTTGTCAGAGGCCTGCGTTTATCGACTAATAGTAGAAGTAGGCCTGCTGTAGAAGGCCGTTTTCCTTAGTTTGTTGTATATTTAATAGTTTAGCAAGTGATGGCGATGTTTACAGTTTACAGTTGATTCTTTATTCTTTTATTAAATATATATTTTGTATTATTTTTCCCTTAATGTATCCTATGGTGTTTCTTTGAATTGTTAAAGGACATATACTTTCATCTGCCCATTCAAAGCTATGCCAGGAGTTCACAAAAGCCTATCACGTTAACGTTACTAATTTTGATGATATATGACATATATGACATAAATGACTTTATCTCTCAAGCAGTGGCGTAGCTAGAGTTGGGGGAGAATTGGAAAATACCCCCCAAATGAGTGGGGTTTTTTTTACATTGGAAAATAAATATTATGCAAAATGAAGGAGCCCCCAAAGAGGTCAAACCCCACCCCGGCCCCCAAACGATTGAAAATTCCTAGCTACGCCCCTGCTCCCAAAGTAGACTCTGGAAAAGTTTAATTTATTATAAAATACAATTCCATTGCCGTAGACAATTTTTTTTAAAAAAATCGCTACAAACAAAAACAACCTAGATGTTAAGTCTTTAAAGAAAGCTGGTATTCAAGTTCTGATCGTTATCCGAAATACGAGCGTTCTGTTTCCGTGGATTTCCGAATAAGACCTCTCCGCGGCTTCATGTGTGTCTTCATATTGCAGCTGGTTATCCCAGACCCTACTTGGCTTCCCAGGCAAAGACAATCTTTTATTGCGGGGATTGGCAGAAAGAAAATTGCTTCGGTATTGACCGAAGCAAGGCTAATACGAATTTAACCCATCTCAATAGCTCATTGTCCTAAATAGAAATTTGAAAAGAAATGTAAAGATCTAGTGAAAAGTTAGATTAGTAAAAAGACAAGTTTTTCCCTTTCAGACCTTGCGATCTATAGGGCAGATGATGTAAAGGTCATCTGTTTCTTCGGCCAAGGGTTAACGAGGGTATCATGTGGCCAGCACAACGACCGACTGCCTTTACTTTCCTCAACTAAACTCAGGTGGGTGAACTCAGGGACGCCGTAAAATTCCAGAAATTTAAAAAATCCCAGTCTTCAACGAGATTCGAACCCACCTGCTCAGCCACCTTACCCCTAAGATTGCCAACTTTTAAATCTTTAAAAAAAAATTAATTCTAAACAGAAAGAAGAGTAAGGTAAAGCCTCTTGTAGCATGTCTTTAAGTGTAGACTCATTCACTAACACCTAATTATCTTTTTATTTCTTTATACTTACGATGATAAGAAAGAGAAAGAAGGCTAGAGAAACATGAAGATACTTCTTAGAAAAATCGATCATTTGTATCGATAACAAGCTAAAAATCAGCTTTTATAAATTAGCTCAAGTAAAGGTTTTCTTTTTTTTTTTATCTAGTCATAATTCGGATAGCATCAATTGAACCAAAGAATAGATGAGATGAACTTTTCAGGCTTTGAGATTCATGGCTCATGGTGTCATGTAACCAACACAACAACCAACCGCCTTTAATTTTCCCCAACTAATGTCAGCTGGGTGGACTTCGGTTCAGGTATCTTAGACTTGGACTTTAAGGCGCCCTAAAGATCCCCCCCCCTCACAATCCCTGTCTTCACCAGGATTCGAACCAAGAAAACCCGGTTCGAAAGCCAAGAGATTTTCCAATCGACCACCGCGCCACCGAGTAAAGAGAAATAGAGTAAGAAAATCAATAAAACGAAAGTATGAAATAAAAGAAGAAATCTTATCTTATCTTATCTTATATAATATAGACGTTACTTCAAAAAGAAGATGATTACGTCCTACGCGTCATGCATTTAGTCATGCATATTAACCAATGACTTAAATTCTTCCAAGTCACTGGTTTTCTTTGCTGGCTCAGGCAACCCATTCCATGCTCTAGTAGCGCTAAGGAAGAAGGAGTATTTGTACAAATTTGTCCTAGCATATGGGACGAGGAATGTGCTTTCATTTTTGTGTCTTCCTTAGTATTTTATTTCATTTTGTTTTTGTATTTGAAGATTATGGTTCAGTGTTTTATGTATAATTGCTACTTTACTTCTTAGTCTTCTGTCCTGAAGACTTTCCGAAATTAGTGATTCGGGAGAAACAAAAAGAAATAAAGGAAAAAAAATAATTAGAGAGAGAAAAAAAAGAAATTGAGAGAAAAGAGACAATCAGAAAGTGATGGAATAGAAAAGCTGAAGGGTGAACTATGAAAAAATAATTTATTTTTCCTAATATTTGAAGATTTAGGAACTCCAAATCTTGTTTAATTCTTCTCTACATTTAATCTAATTAATTACGTGATTAATATTGAGGTATTACCCTAGCACCGAATAATTTAAAAAAAATAAAATATCGATACCAAAAGTCGTTGCCATGTGACAAATATTTTGCAATACAAGTGAAAACCTTATAGAGAATACACTTTTTTTTTTCTAAAGTAGGTCATCCCAAGGAATGACAAAAGTCAAAAGTATGATATAAAGAAAATTCTAATGCCTTTTACGTGGAAGAGGTCGGTTATCAAAGAGGCTAGGATACTGGAATTTCATGGCATCAGATAAAGAAAGCTGCTAAGTTCGGTGAAGAGGTGTGGTTGCGGCGCTACGCTCCCCTGGGGGCTCGAGGGATTAAGTCCAAATACCTTTTTAACTATAAATTTGAACAGATCTTGTAACCAGAAAGTTTTAGTACCTAGGCCACAGCAGGGTCCATTTGATCAACGGAGCCCTCTTGGGGACATTCACAAAGCCTTTGTTCTGTTTCGATCATCAGTATCTAAAGGTCATTGAAATAATTTGATACACCCTTAAAATCTAATGACGCAGATACACTTTTATTCAAAGTTTTGTAACTTTATCTAAAACCGAAACACATTAGTACTTTTATAGAAAATGACTGGACTACGTTTTCAGGCGCAGTGACTTCATTAACGAAGAAGAGAAAAAAAGGTTAATTGCCCGTCTGAAGTCTGAGATTAATGCGTTCCTGTCTCATACAAAGAGCTATGATGGAGTCTTGGAGGAACTATGGTGGATGTATGACAGTGATTCAATAGACCTATTGGAGCTGTGATGGAGCTAAGGTAGAGCTATGACAAAACTTGGATACACCTATAGTGGAGCTGTGATGGAGCTATATGGAACTATGGTGGAGCTGTGATGGAGCTGTATAGAACTATGGTGGAGCTGCTGTAAAGCTATGACGAAGCTATGGTGGGGCTGCTGTGGAGCTATGACAGAGCTATGATAAAACCAAGATAGAGTTATGGTGAAGCTATGTGGAGCTATAATAAAGCTATGGTCAAGCTAGAGTCTAGCTATGGCTAGCTATCATGAATCTACCAAGGAGTCACCGTGAAGAGTATGATGGCGTTTCGTACCATTTGAACGAGTTTGATTCGTTCGAATCTCTATGAACGCTGCGATTCTTGTTGAAGAACTTTACCGTCATGTTTCCACCGGAACCTGATAATATTCGCGGAGAAAAAGGGAGGCTACTATTGCACTGATCATATGACACCTTCTTTAACCTTTGACCTTCATCATCAGTCTTCACGATACTTTAAATCTTCAGTGAAAAACATTAATTTTCTCTTTATTTCCTTCCTGTTGTCAAGGCGACAACCTGTTCTGTCCCTATCCTCCTTAAAATGCATTTATACATATATTTTATATAATTAATTGTACTAGAGAACATAAATTGTAAACATCTTAATTCTTTATCTTTTATGTACTAATTGTATTTCAAATCTTTATATTTACAGTTTGTTGTAGAGAAGAAATTCCTTCACACATCAGGTAAATTCAGCTTTTAATAATTTATTTCATTATCTATCAGTGCAATAATGTAGTACTATCATAAACAAGATTACAAAGAGAGTTTGTGTTACACAGACTCAGAGGCGGCCCCCGTCGAAGTCGGATCCCTGTCGGATCTTACTTACTTAGCCGTTCGGTGCTTTGGGCGGCAAGCTGTCTCCATAAAGATTTTCATTATGTGTCGAGTTTGCCGTTTCTGTAGCAATAGTGGTTTTACAGGGTGGGGTCGCTAGCCCCACGCCAAACCCTCTTCCTTTTTCACCCGGGCTTGGGACCGGCAGATGGCGGAGTTCTGTCGGATCTGCCTATTGGCAAAGAATATTCACGAGGTTATTTAATGTTGATGGTCAAAAGTAAAAATGTTTCAAAGATTTATTTGCCGTTGTAAAAATTGTTTTTTTGTTTTGTTTGACATGTTTCGGGTGTTCCTTCTAAGTTTAAAATAATTAACTTCTCGCTGGACGATGGAATGGAGGATGGCAACAAACAGGGTATGAACACTGCCTGATCGTTTAGTTTGCGTGTGGGACTGTCGTTCGGAACCGTGCATGGTTCAAACCCTGCATGCTGCCATCCCCCGTCGTCCTACGGGAGGTTTGTAATTAAAAAACAAAAAAAGAAAAGAACAGAGATATCCTGCTTTTACTTGGATGTCTCAGCACAGTTAGGCCTATCAACAGAGATATCCTGCTTTTACTTGGATGTCTCAGCACAGTTAGGCCTATCAACAGAGATATCCTGCTTTTACTTGGATGTCTCAGCACAGTTAGGCCTATCAACAGAGATATCCTGCTTTTACTTCGATGTCTCAGCACAGTTAGGCCTATCAACAGAGATATCCTGCTTTTACTTGGATGTCTCAGCACAGTTAGGCCTATCAACAGAGATATCCTGCTTTTACTTCGATGTCTCAGCACAGTTAGGCCTATCAACAGAGATATCGGCATTTTTATTTAAATGGAACTAGAATGAAGATGTAGATCTACCTAAATTAAACTTCTGATTTATCTTATCTTATATAATACAGACGTTACTTCAAAAAAAGATGATTATGTCCTACGCTTCATGCATTTAGTCATGCATATTAACCAATGACTTAAAGTCTGCCAAGTCACTGGTTTTCCTGGCTAGCTCAGGCAACCCATTCCATGCTCTAATAGCACTAGGGAAGAAGGAGTATTTGTACAAATTTGTCCTAGCATATGGGACGAGGAATGTGCCTTTATCTTTGTGTCTTTCGGAGTATTTTATTAAATTTTGTTTTTGTATTTGAAGATTATGGTTCAGTGTTTTATGTATAATTGCTACTTTACTTTTGAGTCTTCTGTCCTGAAGGCTTTCTAAATTTAGTGATTTTACTATAGGTGTTACTCTAGTCAAATGTGAATATTCATTTGTTATGAATCTTACTGCTCTATTTTGTGTCTGTTCCAGTTTCTTAATGTTTTCTTGAGTTGAGGGGTCCCAAATGGAGGATGCATATTCTATTATTGGCCTAACCAAGGTTAAATAACATTTTAGTTTTATGTTCTTATTTGATTTATAGAAATTTCTTTTAATAAATCCTAATGCGCTGTTTGACTTTTTTATAGTTTTTAGTACACTTAAGATCTATATCTACTAGATCTAGATCTAAAAAAAAATATCCTAGATAATCTATCAATAGACTGAATGCAACATTAAATTTAAAAAAAAAATAGTATATTAGTTTTAGTATAGGCCCTATTATAACATTGCAATATTATCAAAACGTTTGGAAATCAAAATCTACACTTTAAGTCTAGAAGTTGAAATTCTACATCTTAATCTAGTCTATTTTGGTCTAAACTAGATCTAGAAATTCTAGATCTAGACTCTAAAATAATTTTAATTAGAATATAAATACAGATCTAGATATACTGTAATAAAAATCTAGATCTAGTTTAAACTTACGGGGGCAGCTTAAAATCTAGATTAGATCTAAATCAAGATATCATTCCTTTTTTAAATGCGAGTCACGTAACAAGGCTTAATAAACATTACTATACCGAGTTCTATTAGCATTTCATTTGAAGAATTAATTCCATATAACGTCAAAGGAAAGAAAAAACAATACGTCACACGGCCTAGACTAAAAAAAACGCCTTCATCAATACGAGCCATTTATCGAGTGTTCATAGACATTGGTGCACCGAGTGCGTTCTTTTAGAAGTTCATTTGAAGAATTCATTCCATATGACGTCAAAGGAAAAAAACACTACGTCACACGGCCTAGCTAGACTAAAAATCGTCTTCATTAATACGAGCCATTTATCGAGTGTTCATAGACATTGGTGTACCGAGTGCGTTCTTCTAGCATTACATTTAAAGAGTCCATTCATATGACGTCAAAGAAAAAAATGCCATGACCTCACAATAGGCTAGTACCGGAACCATAAACAAATGTCTTTATTTACACGAGATATTTAACGAGGGGTTCATAGACATTGGTGCACTGAGTTCTAATAGAATTTATTTAAAGAGGATCAAAGCCGCATTGTTTTTGCGTTTTGTCTGTCAGTCGGTCTGTCCGTCATCTTAATATAAAAAACAAAAACAACTAAAAGCTATTAAAAATTGATTAACCTTTATTTTACGTTTCAAAACATCGCAATAATTTTAGGTATGAACACATTTGATTTAAGTTTATATAATAGATTGTTCCGGATGTTTGTTTAAATAGTAAAAGAAAAAGAGAATTCCAGATAAATGTAATACGTTAATTAAATTTGTTGGATGGTCTCGTATAAAAATTAGAAGAACTACAGCCTTGTGGAGAGATATTCATACCTTACTTTGGTGTTTGGATGTTTTCCTTAAAAATCGGAACATAATATTAACGATAATTAGAATTTTTATGGTTTAGGTAGAAAATTAATTGTACTGTAAGAGAGAAGTGAGTTAAAATATTTTTCAAAAAAATCCGGAATAACATTATTTCGTAAATGAGAAGATTATGTGTTTATTAATTAGAAGAGGGAGTTCAAACAGTTATTTGGCGTTAGTAGATTTTTAAATAAATTTGGAAATTTCTGGTGACGATTTGTAAGAAAATGTAAGTAATGTAAGTCGATTTCTTTTCAAAACAAAATCCGGAACATTCTTTATCGATTACTAAACTTTTATGTTTTATGTTTCAGCAAGAAAATTAAATGTCTAAAAAGTGATTTTCTGTAATCATTTCTTTTTTTTTAAAGCCCTGAACAACCTATTGTCGATATTTTTTATAATTTGTTTAAAGATGAAAATACGGAACAATTTGATATCGATAATCAAATTATAGTGACGCATTGTCAAATAATATACGTGTAATATTAGTCAATTATGCGATTTCAAACAATCATTTGACATAATTCATTTTTTATAAAACAATATCCGGAACATTTTTACACTTAATGAAATATAAGTCAGTATAGAGATTTTGATTTAACATTCATATGCTATTTACATAAAAGAACGGAACAACATATTATTGATAATGTGTTTTTGCAACGTTTAAACATGGAAATTGAATGTAATATAGGTTAGAAGAGCAAACAAACAATCGTCGGCGTTGATTAGTATTGCACAAAAAAATCCGGAACAATCAATTTTAGATACTTAAAACTATTGAGATGTTACGGGAGGAACATTAAAGGATAAATCAGATTTTCATTAGCTTTTAGAGTTTTTGTTTTTTTATCTAATCGTGACGGACAGACCTACTGACAGACAAAACGCACAAAAATAAACCTTTTTTTATTCTGATGAGGGCACTAAACAAAAAATAAATAAAATCTGATTTTTTTAAAAAGTTTAAGAAATTAGTTTAGCACCATGTCAAGGCCGGGCTTTACGCTACTACATGAAAGTCGCTGCATAAAAAGTCCATTTTAAAAAATGTGCGTGATATTTACATACAAAGTGCATTCTTAGCCTTTGTAAACAAACATAAATGTTTTCTTTTAATTTTAGCAGCTAGTTGACCAGAAAAAACACCTTTAATTAATATTTATATTTGTTGTAAACATTTCTAGTATATTTTATAAAAATACTTGACTTTGTGATACTACAAATATGCATAAATGTTACATCTTTGTTAGCATATTGTAACATTGCCTCCCTTACATTTACGTTATTGTATTAGAAATGGTGTATTTTTATGAAAAAATCGCTTGCATAATTAATTTTATAAATTAAACGGTTTGCTTTTAGAAAACCAAAAGTAGCCGTTGCATCTAAACTTTTCAAGCCACATTTAATGGTGAAATAATATTTTTCATATCTTTTCTAGTTTTTGAGATCTGAGTGTGACAGACGGACAAACGCACAGACGGACATTTTGCACAAACCTAATAGCGGCTTTTTCCCCTTACGGGGGCCGCTAAAAAAAGGAAAGTAAAAATTTGAACCTAAAATTTCATTCATGTTGACTTACAACTTATAAATGTAGATTCCAATAAATAAGAAATAAATAGCGATGTTTAATTATATATTGCAAGTCCTCACAACTCCAGCCCAATTTGATTTGTAATGACTTCCCTTTGTAGTAAACGAAGATTGCCATACATCTTTACCTCATTGTAAATTTAATGTAACTATTTTCTAGTTCCTTCCTTCTCGTCATAAGACGAGTAAAAGAGCATAGATATATATTTATATATATGTCTATTATTGTCTATGGCATATTACAAATTTTAGCTTTTAAAAACACCAGAAGAATGAAAGACATTCGTGTATATTTTCTATTATTGTTAAACACTTTCTTTCGCTACCCTTGTAGATACTTTCTTTGTATATATTTGCTTATGTTTTGTTTTTAAATGTGGGTGAAAAAAATTTTGGCAGCAGTTGGATTCGAACCCACGCAAAGAAAAAGAACCAACACCATAAATGACTAGGCCACGGTTTCCTTTCAGTTCACTATTCAAACAAACCATTCTCTGCTAACAGTTTGATCTATAAATCATGAGACGGTGGTAGGATACTTTTTTTCCAGACCAATTTCATATATTTGTTTTATTTGTATTTACCGGGGGGGGGGGGAGGGAGGGGGGAATATAAGCGACGTCATTAATTTAATCGCAGCATCTAATTATGGAACGTTTCAACTTTAAAAAGGTATGTAAATTTTGCATACAGCTAACTACACCATTCATACAATATGTAAGCGATGTTTAAAGATGTTTACATGAATTTTATGTGATGTTTATGTGGTGTTCATCTAGTGTTTATGTGGTGTTGTATGATAAAGCTCTCAAATAGACTTTATCTTCGGAATCGAAGACATGGCCATTACTTAATGACAAAGCCTGAAAGCTGTAAATTAAAAATTAAAATTTCTGAAAGATGTAATGTTAAGCATCAAAATTCTGATGGCTATACATTTAAACATCAAATTGTCTAATTACTATCAGGATTTGATAATTATTAACACCAAAAGCATGGTACAATAGATGTATAAAAAAATGACATCGATGAGCCTGATGGTCAAAGAGTTAACTCTTTCTCTCCGTAATTATTTACTACATTCTGGTGGGATCAACGCTGGTATCGTCAGTTCGGAGAGAAAGAGTTCAACTACGTTGAAGTACTGAAAGGATTTTCCTCAGTGGGTGTCCTATGTGGGTAGTCAACGTAGTCTTTTGACCTAAGGTTTTAGGTTACCGTGTGTAAATTGCAGATTGACCTATGTCCAACGGGTCCCTGGTTGAAACTCAAGTACTAATTGGCTACTTTTTAGATGGATTTGAAGAAAACAAAATTAGTTGGTAGCTTTGAAGACTAGAATAGTTCTTGTCTTGAAAGAAAAGAAATTGGTTTTAATCGTTGTTACAAATATCGCTTATCACTCTTACAAGACACACAGTTTACAATCGATGCTACTTATAATAGGCAATGTTTATATTAGACACAACTTTCAGAGATATAGCTTATAACAGGCAATGTTTGGATAAGAATTTCTTATAAGAGATACTGCTTATAACAGGCTGTAGTTACAACGGACACACTTATAAGAGATACTGATTATAATAGGCAATGTTTATATACATAAGACACACTCATAAGAGATGCAGCTTACAGCAGGCTGTGCATACAGCGGACACCTTAGAAAGCAAATAAGGGACACAGGTTATAATAGACCCGAGTTTCTCTTTAGCATCCGATGCGAAATTCACAACAGTTAGTTACAGTTTGTTCAAAGATATAATTGCCAAACACAAAAGAGTTTTTGTATCTACTTGTATCTTGTGATCGGTGTTTTGTAACTTCATTAAATAACAATCTAGTAAACACTTTGTCACATGTAAATTATGAGTCTGGTGTGAATGTACACTTTGGTTACTTATAGATATAATGTTTTTTGTTTGGTGTAATGCACAAATTGTAAGACAAATTTCCATACGGACAATAAAGATGATTATTATTATTATTATTATTTGGGATGGTCAAATGTTAAACTTATGAAGAAGAGGGTGGTTTTTTACGCATGAAATCTTTATAGCTTTCTTAGCAGTTTTTCTCAAATAAATTCCTATTTGAACGCCACTACTTCTGATAAACATGTCGATATGACACAATATTGAAATATTTTTTTTGGGGGGGGCGGGGTACTATTCGAAATTAAAGAAGAAATATTTTGGTTCTTATGATTGGACAATAATGTACCATGAAATAGAAAATAGAGACTGGACTAAAGAATCGTGGATAAAGTTCATATAATAGCATTCCGCTTATCTGAATAATTTGTTTAATTGCAAACTTTAAACAGACGTCCCCCTAGTCTGGTGAATTCCACATTGTCTTTGTAAAGAAATTTATAGCAATATTAACAGTTCTGGACACATCCGTGAATAAGACTTTACAAAAGCACTTAACTCTTCTTGTAAGCAGCGACGCGACGTTATGGCGCAGCCGTTAAGATTCCGGATGTTTTGGCCAAAACGGCTGCGCCAAAACGTCCAGTTTCACTCGAAGGTCTGTAACGTTTTTGTCATTTCTTTCAATGGTAAACAACGAAGTTGTGGCCGTTTGATGAAAATCGGTTAAAATTGGGAAAGCTCAATTTAAAAAAAAACCACATGGAAATCGGAAACTTTTGAAAATTGTTAAATTACTGGAAAAAAAATGCACTATTGGACTCAGTCCTAATTTGAAATTTAAAGAAAAACACGCCAAAGAAATCAATATCTCCAATTAAATTGATTTAAAAAATTATTTTTTTTTCTCTCATTTAATATCATTTATATGATCTAAAAATAAAAATTATATCAAAAGAATATTCTTAATGAGAAAACTGAATGAACCCTAAAACATGGAGAGTTCTACACGTGGGAGGTAATCGATGCCGACGGCAATTTATTTGTAAAGAAAAGCTGTGTTAGCAAGCTCCGAGAGTTACCGTTGCTAGATTAAGGCCCTTTGTCGCGCATGAGAAATATAACACTAGTAATTAACTCCCTTTTGTAGGTCATTCAGGCCAAGAGGATTGAAAATATTGACAACCAGTTCCCAGACACCCTGGCAAACATCGTCTGACCAATACGTGTAGACCCTTACTTCCTACTTGAAGGGTTTCTCTTAACCGCTAAGTTTCTTCATATTCATGATGCATACAGGCCACTGTAGGCCGCAGCATGCCCAGCACTTCCGTAGGCCCCGCGCTAATTCTTTGTGTAAATTATTAAATTAAACCATTATAGCTTATAACAGGGTTCCCTTGGCCTCCTGATTTTACAGGGACTCATGGAAATCTCCTGAAATTATTAAAACCTCCTGAAAACTTTCATACAAATCACCTGGAAAATAGACAAAATTGTCATGTTTAACGTTCTTTGCCACAAGCACGAGTGTAACTGACAATTTATTCCTGACCAATCAGCGCCAACAATTTATTGGTGTGTTGCTTTCTATCAGTGTCTCTTCTGTGGACACATTCATTGCATACAATGCAAGTAGTTGGAAATGAATGATCGCCAAAAACGCCAAACAATAACAAGTTTCCCTTTCAGACTTTGCGAGCATATGGGCTCATGGCGGCCCACTGTTAACGAGAGTGTCATGTGGCCAGCACAACGACCAACCGCCTTTACTTTTTTCCAACTAATGTCAGGTACTCATTTAGAGCTGGGTGGACTCAGAGGCACCCAAGATCCAGAAATTAGAAATCCCAATCTTCACCAGGACTCGAATCCTGGATCAACTGTTCGGAAGCCAAAACGCTTCACAACTTAACCACCGAGCCTACTCTATACAATTAGGCTGGCTACTTTCCAGACGGTGTCGGACGTCGTAGTCGACTTATACAATATTGTCGACTATTTATTCCTTAATTTTATGCAGAATATTCTATTTGTTTAGCTTGATTTAAATGTTTGGAACATTCGTTCAGAGTGGAAGATGATTAGATGCTAACAAAAGCCTCACGCTGGTTGGCGGGGCCTGGAGGCGGGCAGGGTTTGACCATCTAGACGGCAGTCCAGATGGTGTAGAGCCTGACCTGGTAGCCATTGCAACATTATATAGTCCATATAGATTACACATTTGATAGTTTCAGTTGATGCTAATCTATTTTTTTTTTATTTATTGTTCAAAGTATATTCCTTTAAGCATATTATAGTTTATAACTCAGGTTGATTTAGTTTAATACCCTAAAGATATTTATGCAACAAACAAAAAACATTATTTTTTTAAGACAATACTCCATTATACAAGTTCTACCGCAATTGTCTTTCATTTAACACTTAATGAATGTTAAATTAAAAATGAACCATTTTTTACTTCACCAGATTCCAGACCCTTCCTCCACCCCCCTCCCCGAGAAAGAATCCTGGTTAAGCGAATGTATAGATCTACTAGACTTTATACTATTCCAAGAAAGAATCCTGGTTAAGCGAGTGTATAGATCTACTAGACTTTATACTATTCCAAGAAAGAATCCTGGTTAAGCGAGTGTATAGATCTACTAGACTTTATACTATTCCAAGAAAGAATCATGGTTAAGCGAGTGTATAGATCTACTAGACTTTATACTATTCCAAGAAAGAATCATGGTTAAGCGAGTGTATAGATCTACTAGACTTTATACTATTCCAAGAAAGAATCCTGGTTAAGCGAGTGTATAGATCTACTAGACTTTATACTATTCCAATTACAGAACTTTAGATCCTGACTTTGAAGACGATGCGCAAAATAGTCCTGAGCATTAATTAATTAAAATGTTGAATGAATAATGCCTACCTGCGGAAATAGCCGAAGAAAATATAGTCCGTTCAATGCGTTCTCGTTCTTTGCTGAATTTAAATTTATTTATTTATTTTTTTTGAAAAATTACAACGGTCAAGCTAGCATTTTCACAGTGTGGCCAACGAGCCAGTAATTATTTTCCCAAAGATATACATAAACTGTCAAATTTCGAGTATTTAATGTTTGTCTTGTTTGGTCATGATTACAGGCCTAGAGGTTTGTTGGTGACATAACAACATTAAATCAAAGCTGAAATATTTCTTTCTTTCACGTCTAGAGTAGAAAACAAAAACAATATCTATAGGAAAGTGCGAAGTTCGAGTAGCCCCGATTTGTCAGGAGGTTCGAACAGTTCACTTTTTATTGCTATAACTTTTTTATTTGAATGTTTACCAAATTACTACTATATTGCTACTGCGTATGCACCTTTTTTCTTTACTTCCGACACATACTATTTTCTTTTCCTTGTAAAGGCTAAGTTCATAGTGAGGTCAAACTCAGGAGGTGTGGAGTTATTCTTTTTTACTACCCGGTAGTGAAGGAAATGGGCAATGGGCTTAAGGGTATTTTTAAGTTTGATTGCTCATCAGCTTAAAGAGACTATTTGAAGTTGTGGAGGGTGGGAAATGGTGCAATGGATGGTGTTCTTGCGCTGGAGTAAAAAGAAAATGACTTTGTAGTAAAAATAAAATATTAAAACATGTTTTTAGATATATTTCCTTTGATCTGTTCGAACCTTCCACCAACCCGATCGAGGTTACTAACTGGGGAAAAATCCGCTCGAGGAAAAGTACGCTTGGCGATACTTACCCTACACCTCTTTGACTTCGTATTTAATTTTAACTAAGCCTAGTGATACATTAAATCCAATCTATTTTCATAGAAAAAAGGACGAGGAATTCAGAGATACTATCAGTTTTTTCATAGGTCAGACCGTTACGGTGCTATAAAAATCCAAACTTGAAAATTGCTGCCAGCGGGCTTAATGCGCTCGAACTTCGCACTTTACTCTATATCGATCTATACTTCATAGTCCAGTAATTTCTTCGTCGCCAATTAGAAGAATCTCGAAAGTTAACGCCGACAGCTCTGTGTATTAAAGAGGAAAGTTCCACTTTCAGACCTTGCGATCTATGGGGCATCTGTTTCTTTGGCCAACGGTTAAAGAGCAGGGTGTCATGTGGCCTAAACAACGATCAACCGCTTTTACTTTCGGGAGTCAACCTTAGAAGACTCAAAGTTACAAGGCGCATCGTTCTATACTTCGTAGTAAAGAAATGTCTTCCGTCGCCAATTAGAAGAATCTCGTAAGTTAACGCCAACAGCTCTGTGTATTAAAGAGGAAAGTTCCACTTTCAGACCTTGTGAACTATGGGGCAGATGATGTTAAGGTCATCTGTTTCTTTGGCCAGCGGTTAAAGAGCAGGGTGTCATGTGGCCTTAACAACGATCAACCGCTTTTACTTTCGGGAGTCAACCTTGAGGAAAAAATCAGTCGACCCTTAGGTAGTTTGCAGCCCTCGGAGCTACACCCAGGCACAGCTAATACCTAATACCCAGGCCTTCTTGTCACCCTCCGTGGCACGATCCGTAGTTGCTTCATCACTGAAGAAGGCCATGTAATTTCTTTCTCACAATCTCTCAATGTTTAGTGCCTTCTATGGTAATGTCTTCCCATTGGGTGATTCGGACAACTGCTTTGAGAACCCTTTAGCTTACGTCCATATTACGGATATCACAATACACGTTTTGTTAGTGTCGGATGTGGTGGCGCTTTGTATCCGAACCTAGATGTCTCGTGTTCGAATCTAGATGAAGACTGGCATTTTGAATTTCGGATTTTTTAGGAAGCCCCTGATTCTACCCAACTTCAATGGGTATCTGACTTAAGCTGTGGAAAGTAAAGGCGGTTGGTCGTTGTGCTGGCCACATCACAGATGACTTTTACATCATCTACCCTATAGATATCAAGGTCTGAAAAGGGGACTTAACTAACTTTTTAATTTTGTTAATAGTGCTTTGTCTAAATGAAGCTGGATCTAGCAGGATGTAGATGTCCTCGTAGGCAAATGTGAAGAAAAAAATAAATCAAAATTCACTTGGCGGTATGCAGAGGCGTAATGACCAGAACGTGCGCTCGGGGAAAGTTACTTTATTGGCGCCCCCCTCCTCCATTTACCATGACCATATATAGGCACCTCTGTGTGTGAACCCCTCCCCCCCCCCCACGAAGTTTAGCGCCCCGGGGGTCTCGTGCCCCTCTGGCGGTGCGGCTTTTTTGTAGTACTTCCATTTACAAACTCTGGGAGTCGGATTGAAATGCCAGTTAAGGTTTTGAACTTTCAGATAAGCTCATTAAGCTCATAAGGCTCAAATATGAGCATAATACACTTTAATTAAGTAAAACAAATTAAAAGTTTTGTGCTGGTCACACGATACCATCGTTCTCTAAATCTCCGCCTGAACAGGTCTAAGTGCTTAAGTAATTAAAAAAAAGTGTTCATCTTTTTTAACGATCTCGCTTCACCACCAAGTTTAACTCTGTCACCACCAAGTTTAACTCTGTCACCACCAAGTTTAACTCTGTCACCACCAAGTTTAACTCTGTCACCACCAAGTTTAACTCTGTCACCACCAAGTTTAACTCTGTCACCACCAAGTTTAACTCTGTCACCACCAAAATTTTAACTCTGTCATCATCATCTTCATCATGGCTAGGATTTTGTTTTTCAAAAATCTCAATTCCACACTCACACACGCACAAAGAGTGGTGGGGATAACTGTTTTCTCCATCACGTGACACTGAATTTCTACCCTGCGGCTCTAGTGAGTACTCCCAGGCACCATCAATTAACTGTTAACTACACCCTTCTCCCCCCCACTGTATCACTAAGCTACTCACTTAGCATCGCCTGGGAGATTGCAAGTGTTTGGAAAAGGTTTTTAGTTTTTGGTGGCTATAAAGTAAATGTTACGTTTTCAGACTGCAATGTGAATGCAATTTACATAATTATGAGATTTTATAGGGAATTTTCATAATAAAATTAATCAGAATATTTAGATTTTGAAAACCTGTTTTACATTTCAAAAATAAAAACACACGATGAAAGAGCATAATAAATGTTCGCGATACAATCAAATCAACAGGTAAACACGTTTTTCTTTACAATTCCAAAGGCGTAACCATGATTTTTTTTTCCGGTGGGAGGTATTAGGGCTGGATAAAAATGCGATGTAATCGCTCTTACCAAATGTTATCGGTTTACCTAAGGGGAAGTGATCTTTTAAAAAAAAATTTATTGTTTGTTTATGTTACTCGTTTGAAAAATTCTCTTATCGGCTTTTATATTCTTCATGGGTTAAAAAAAAACAACTTAGACATGGATTCCGAAAACGGCTCTAACGATTTTTCTCAAACTTTTGTAGTGGGGCGCAGTACTAGCTGACAGGCCACGATTAGCCACATATGGAAAACTGTGATACACAGTTATTGTTTTTCAAAATTTATTCCTAAAATTACATTGGCTCTGGAGGTCTAGACAATCTATAACCTTGAACACACATACGTCAGAGGGTATTCCCGCATGTCTTCATTAACCAGTGGTTCCCAGACGTTTTCCTTAACGGAACACTTCGCACATTCTGAGTATTGAGCGGAACACTTCGCACATTCTGAGTATTTAGCGGAACACTTCGCACATTCTGAGTATTGAGCGGAACACTTCGCACATTCTGAGTATTGAGCGGAACACTTCGCACATTCTGAGTGTTTAGCGGAACACTTCGCACATTCTGAGTATTTAGCGGAACACTTCGCACATTCTGAGTGTTTAGCGGAACACTTCGCACATTCTGAGTATTTAGCGGAACACTTCGCACATTCTGAGTATTTAGCGGAACACTTTATTTATTTTTTTTAGAGATTTTAATTCACGTGGTGGCCTACTAGTTAATTATTCCAGTAGTTCGTGGAACACCTATTCAAGCCTTGAGAAACACTAGGGTTCCACGGAACATAGTTTGGGAAACCCTGCATCAAAGAGATAAATAAATAATTAGACGTCTAGGAACATTTTGTGCTCCGTCTTCGGAGTCTGAATTATAGGCCTAGCGCCGAACTAGAATCTTCTATATACCGTATACCTAGATCCAGTATTTTAGTCTTGACTACCTACTGACTTGTAATGTTGCCATATCTGGATCTGATCTGTTTCACCAAGCTAGAAATGTATATACTTTGAGTAGATTTATACATGCGCTTAACCAGGATTTTATTTTCAAAGGGAGGGGGGGAGGAGGAGATATTCCTTAATTTTGTGTCGCTATCATTCATAGTAAAATAATTCCCCTTTCAGACCTTGTGGTCAATAGGGCAGATGATGTATAGGTCAGCTGTTTCGGATTGGTTGGTTGTCGTCACTTGGCCTTTAATTTTCCCCAACTAATATCAGGCACCCATTAGAGGTTGGTGGACTCAGAGGCACCCGATTATCCGGATATTAAAAATCCCAGTCTTCACCAGGATTCGAACCCGGGACCCTCAGTTCAGAAGCCAAGCTTTACCGCTCAGCCACCGCGCCTGCTTTAATTCAGAGTAGTAATAGTAATAGAGCTTAGTATTAGTTCTTAATGGGAAAGGGTTAATTCAAAAAGGGGGAATTTTTAAGAACACGTTTTCATATTACTTGGTCAGACTTGATCAACATAAAAAAAAGGACCAAGATGTCTGTGTGTAGTCGCTGAATGAACTCTTTATGTTGTGTCTGTTGTATTTATGTGTTATGTTTCTGTTGTGTTGTCTTTGTATGAGAAAAGAGTCCTTGTAATCACAACAAATTTCCATAAGGATCAATAAAGCAGTCTTAATCTTAGTCTTAGCCTTAGTCTTAGTCTTAATGCATTGCTAAGAAATATTTTCGTTAATTCCTTCCATATATCCAATAACCAGATAGATATTTAGATATATATAGAGAGAGATTTGCCTCGTGAAAATTCTCCAATGAGTTATAAAGGAGATGAAAAAAAACTATTTTTATCACATTGATTAATGGCTTTTATTAAATTATCTAGATTTTAATCGTTTGATCATCAATGCAATACTTAACTGTGGTAATAAGCTTTCAACACCCCCTCAACTGTATCATGAACTAGACCTTTACTCAATGATCAATCAATCACACAAGAGTTTCCTGTTCAACTTCCAGGTCGTGTTTATCCTTAGGATCGAGAGTTATTTTATGCCAGTGTCTCAACCAGTGTATCAATCAGTGTCTCAACCGAGGCTCTTGACACGTATCCAAAATGCTGGTCTGAAGGACTTGGTTGTGCAACACCACAAGGTATACGCTGTTGGGTCAGGTTCGCATCTTGTGTTCTGTCTATTTTTTCCAGTTCCAAAGCGGACAAGTTTGGTCTGATCTCGCACTGTAGTAAATCTCTCATTTAGTGCCTCTCTCCCCAGCCCACGCCAGCCCTTGTTTTTGTGTTGCTTTTTTCTTTTGTACTATCTGCATGGCCATCCTGTTTAGATCTCAAAACCTAAACCAACAATTCCTATTGGACCATCGCTTCGTACTCGAGACGGGCGCATCCTGTTTACTGAAACCTTATGTTATGGAGTGAGTGTGTGTGTGTGCGTGTGTGTTTCTATGGTGACAGTGGGAGAGGTTCGCGATCGGTTGTGAATGATGCAACATAGGTGGCATTGTCGTCACTTGGTCTTAGTTAGGGGAGACGACTTCAGTACGTGAGACTGAACGGTTGTGTTATTGTAGTGAGTTAGATTTTGTTAAAAGATATTATTACTAAAGTCGAGTACATTTATTTCATAATCACAAGTTGATTTCGTCTCTAATATAAAGTTCTATATAGTATTGTTCACAAAAAGGAAGTTCTTTGAAGTTTTATTAGTTAAGGTTAAGATATAGTACGCCTATAACGGCTTAGCTGTCTACCACCAGTTTGGTGCTACAAGTCAACGACCGGTAACAGCACCACTCTTTTAAATAAGTGAACTCTAGTGTGAACGTCACAAAGGGGACGTTAATTTGTAACATACTGTTTGAATACGACTAACCCGCTATGGCCTCCCTCGAGTTTGTCATAAGCAAACTCCTTTTATCTCGTGGCTCGAGCTGAAACCTTGTTTCTGATCAAGATTTGTGCTCATTTTCTGATATTTTACATGCCATAAATTTAGGGGAAAGCAGTGACACGTTGATATATAATTTCCTTGCTGTTATCGATGAGTGACCAGCGGTGGATATATTTATACAGCATTTCGAGTTATTTAGGGGTTGAATGACAGTTACGGTAGAGGTCAAAATGATGGCCCTTCTGATTTTCAAATAAAGAGGCGTTAATAGGCTGCATGTTTCTAGATCTATTTAGAAGAGATAGCTTTTAGCAATGGGTTTACCCATTGGTTTCACGTTGGACAGTTCTGTGCATGTGTATAAGTGGATTTAAAGTTGTTCTTAGCGTAAATATGATATAATTTATGTTATCTATTTGGTTACATTCCTTTTACATAGCGCATATTTTATAGTTATAGCATGCTCTGGTAATCCGTGGAAGAGAAGGTTTCCGTGCTGCCTTTCGTTGGTCAGCAAACACAACTCTACTCGAGTCGGGATTTGAACTCAAGCTCCATCGTTAGGTAGCCAAGCCGTAGCCAAGTTGTTTTAGGCTTCTTGACCACACACCCCAATATTAAAACTACTATCTTTAACTCTTTCTCTCCTAACTGACGATACCAACGTTGATTCCATCAGAACGTGTTCACTAATAACGGAGCGAAAGAGTTAACTAACGAGCTATATCGAATGACTTTAAAGAGTTAGGGCAGAGAAACGTTTCTTTTGACAATTATTTCCTTTGATTTGTGAGATGTTGCAATCCATGTTTGAAGATTAAAAGAGAACATAGCTCAGGTGTTTATAAAAAAAAATTGTGCTATGACCTACATGTTTAATCACACCTGAAGCAGATTAAACCATTGTCTTCCGAAGGTCGACTTTTTTTTTTACAAATCAGTAAACCACAAACCAGTAAACCACGAACCAGTTTATGATAAACTAGTTAACAAAAACCGCAAACCAGTTAACGACAAACCAGTTAATGACAAACCAGTTAACGACAAACCAGTTAGCGACAAACCAGTTAACGACAAACCAGTTAACGACAAACCAGTTAACGACAAACCAGTTAGCGACAAACCAGTTAACGACAAACCAGTTAACGTCAAACCAGTTAACCACAAACCAGTTAATGACAAACCAGTTAACCACAAACCAGTTAGCGACAAACCAGTTAACGACAAACCAGAAGGTCTACGACATTATTTACTAGTAACAGCAATACTTGTATCCTTTATTCACTTGGTAGCGGATAGTAGCTTAGTAGACCACCTAAGTGTGTCATGTTTAATCCTATTGAAATTCACTTATTAGGATGTCTTGCTGGCGTGCTTTTATGTTACTATGAGTGATTTACCATGACACAGAAAAAAATTAAGTTTTTCTGGTCTTTAATATATTTTCTGATATGATAATATTCATCTCTCTCCCTCCAAAATGTATCGACTAATTCGTTTTAATACCAAACTATTAATTAAAAATTCATATAGTATGGCTTTATTTTACTATAAGTTTGAATTTATATCACGCTAATGCTGTCACTATGAGAGTTCTTAAAATATTGATTAGAACCGGATTTGAGATCTAAAGATGCTAGACAGAGATATATAGATGTGTGATAAAATATTCTTCAAAACAAAACAAGTGTCATGGTACTCATAAATAGAATATAACGCGCAAGGTTTTAAAGTAGGGCAGTATATAGCTTCAGTAGTCTAGTGACTATTGAGGTACTCGTGCAATATTTTATTGTAATCACGTGACGTTAAAAGCTTAATTGACAGTTGCGTGGCAGTAAACACTTTTTAATGGATGCCTGGACGTGCAGTATGCAAGCTGGACTGTCGTCTGTCTCGGTGGTACCGGGTTCAAACCTTACCCGCTGCCCTCTCCCGTCGTTCTGCGGGAAGTTTGGACTAGGAAATAAACTATCTTTAACTCTAAAGGAATATCCGAAACATGTAAAACATTTTACAAACATTTTTTTTACAAGCTGATTTTAATATTTCGTAACAATGATTTCTTAACGAGGGACGTGATGGTTGAACAACATTAGAGAATGGCCTGTCTATGGAACAAACTCTAATTCTGGCAAATGACAGAGTGAAATGGAGAGAGATGGTCGACAGATCATGTGTGGCGCTCCAATGGTCCAACAAACTAAGCGGCAGGTGAAGATGAACAATGATCACATAGGTTCGACTAAACAAACTTTCACCCTAACCTAGTTCTCTTTTACCTGCCTTCTAATAGCTAGTTTCTATCTTACATAAGCTGTAAAATACTTTTCAAGTTGTTTTTTTTTTTTATCAAAACGATTTTTCACATTAAATCTAAATTTAACAAGGTTACAAAGACAGTTTGTGTGGAAACACAAACTCAAAATAGGCCCCCGAAGTGGTCCACCCAGGCAGGTAAAAAGGCAGATATCAATATTTTCAGAAAGAACATCAGAATTAATTTCGATCAAAGACAAATGACAGAGAAGAATGGAGACAGAAGGTTGACAGATCTTGTGTGGTGCCCAGCGGTCCAGCAAACCAAAGGATAGTTGAAAGTGAATGTGAAGTTAATTGTGAACCTGGCCTAACTGATGTCTTATAATGAATATCAAATTATCTAATTGCTTTGTAAATGGTCAATCTCTAATTCCTCAAAAAAACAAAAACAAAAAAAATTTCGTAAAAAAAATAATAATAATAATTAACTCCTTTACGTTCAGTATTCTATAACAGTTGCTAGGTATCTGTAGTTCACGCGATAATATGAAAAATTACTTATTAATTGTTGTTTTAAATTATGCGGTCGGACAGACGTACAGACATTTCACACAAAACTAATAGCGTCTTTTTCCCTTTCGGGGATCGCTAAAAAAGAGAAAAAGAAAAGAGTTCAGAAATGTCACGCCATTTACAAATATCTATTTCCCGATATACACAAAACTAAGTGGTCAAACACAATATTTATCAACAAGATTTAATAGTTGAAAAGAAGAGAGAGAGAGACGGACAGACAGACAGACAGCTAGATAGACAAATAAATAGGTAGGTAGATGTGTAGGCTCGTAAGTTATCAAGTGTAATAATTGCAACTGTCCTGATAGAGTTCAGTTAGTCAGTCAACCATTCGCTCGCTTGTTGAATCTTAATACTTTTTTTTATATTTACTAAGCTACAGCAGCTTCACCAATACCAAAGTTTAAGTGCGCAAAGGGACATCGTCGACTTCAATTATCTGCCACGTAGTTGTGGCATTCGACCTAGACCCATTCTCACATCAGCCAGCCGAGTTCTAAACCCGGTAGCTCCACCAAACTCAATCTGGTCACACGTGTAGACACCATCAACTCTGAAACCATCACCGGGGCATCTTGCACTAATGTCCCCTATTACCCAACGCCCGTCCTCCATCATGGGGCGAAATGATCTCATAATGGGAGTCCCCAATATGGCGCTGTGTTTTCTCCTGGAGGTCATTAACCACTTCCGCCTATCCCAGCAGGCTTTCGTTACAAGTTGTTTTGTTTGACGGGCTTCCGGAGACTGTTCTTTTTTTTTTTTAGTTTTTTTTTTCTTTATAACTTTATTTTTAAAAATCTTAAGAATTTGCGTGTGTGTGTGTATCCCTCACATTCCCCCCCCCCCCGCTCCTTTTCTGCCTTTTAAATCCTCTCTGTATCACTCTACCACTCTTTCTGCCTCTCATTCTCTCTTCACGGCAGTATTAGTGTAAGGGATTGTTTATATTTATAGACAGTTAACATTTGGATTTTACGTTTAGTGACAGAGACTCGACTGTGGCCCATTCTGTCATTAAAGCTGATTTGCAATAACAAGCATAATATTAGCAAACTTAACGAGAGTGATTCAATTCATTATCCTCCTCGGAAATAGCCATGCAGTTTTTTACGTTATAAATAAATCGAGGAAAGGTTACAGGTATAAGGGATACATCGGGATATAGCTGACGTGTACCATTCGGGTAAGCATAAGTTTATTTGGGTTTAAACGATGAAAGAAACTGGGGTTTTTTTTTCATTCTTCTTCTTTGATTATAATGAAAGAAATATTTGCTTTGATTTTTCTCAATCCACTTCGGCCGAACAGAGTCATAAAAAGAAATTAATTTACGTGTCCAGAAATGATTGTGAAGTGAGGACTGCGAAAGAGCAATAACTCTGCTCAAACATATGCTCGGCTCTACAGAATTACATCCCTTTGATTCCAGACCAAGTCGAACGCTAAGAAATCAATCATATGGGCAAACATGTTGGTGTAGACTTGGAGAGATTACGCGGAAAGCTGAGCTGATATCTCCGAGACTTTTAGAATAAGTTCAATCATGTCACTGACATTTCTTGTTCTTGTGAGACTAGCCTGCCATCTTGGTGATTTCAACTCCCCCCCCCCACCCAACTTCGGCTGTGAGATATTCCCCAGACAGAGCCTCATCCCAGACAGACCCTCATCTCTCCTGCTCATCCCGCCGTCTATCGAGATACTAGAGACCATCATGACAGTAAATGACATCCATATAAGATTTTTTTTTCAAACCACTCGTACCGTTCTTGTCATTGCTGCCCTTACTTCCCCCACCACCACCTGTCACTTCCCCTTTCCCTTCGTGACAGTAACTTACCAACGAGCGCCATCTTTCCATCCCACACGTAATCCGAACTAAAACTTCCGCATTAGTTTCAATGATCTGGTCCATAAAAGGTACATAACCAAGATAATCCAATAAATACTTCTTATAAAGTAATTGATACAAAGCGAGCTAACTCGAGGGTCAAATAAGTCCTAACTTATATAATATCTAATAGATTTCTTTTCTTTAATTATTATTATGAGTAGGGGCTTCGCATCCACAGGAAATACTGCATCCCTTAATAATCCTAGAACTCGAAGACAAACCTTATTATTATGAGTAGTATTTTGTAAATGGTTATGTCTAGATTCACTTCGATATAGATCTAAAAAGAAAAATGCTTGGACCAATTTTGTCAGATGTTGTTTAAATGTTTATCTTCTGCTTATCTTATTAGACTTACTTCATAACAAAAGATAGTTACGTCCTTAGCTATTTATTTGTACATGCCAGTAGCCATCTTGATCAATGACTTAAGCTCTGCTAAGTAGTTGATTTTCGTGGCTGATTCAGGCAACCCATTACATTCTCCTTCCCAGAAGAAGCACTTGTACGAAAATGCATTAAAAAATATTCATGCCAGCCAAATTAAGAACAATGTTTTCAACGCCTTCTAAGTATGCTTGTATTGACCTAATTCTTTGTATTTGAAATAGATGTACTGTTTTTCTGTGTTTACTACGGAACTTGAAGAAAGGGGAATGTGTGTAGTCCATGACGGCGTCATCTGTTTCTGATGTTTCGGGATTACTAATCCAATTCCGGAAGGATTAACCTCCCTTGTCCTGCACCACCTAAAGCTGCCAGCAACACTAAATCCGAGATTGAACGCAATGGGAAGACGAGGTCCCAAATTGAGTACGTGGACTGGGCTGTGTGAAGTAGGCTAGAGACTGGGCTGTGTGAAGTAGGCGTCAGACTGGGCTGTGTGAAGTAGGCGACAGACTGGGCTGTGTGAAGTAAGCGACAGACTGGGCTGTGTGAAGTAGGCGACAGACTGGGTTGTGTGAAGTAGGCGACAGACTGGGTTGTGTGAAGTAGGCGACAGACTGGGCTGTGTGAAGTAGGCGACAGACTGGGCTGTGTGAAGTAGGCGACAGACTGGGCTGTGTGAAGTAGGCGACAGACTGGCCCGTGTGAAGTAGGCGACAGACTGGGCTGTGTGAAGTAGGCGACAGACTGGGCTGTGTGAAGTAGGCGACAGACTGGGCTGTGTGAAGTAGGCGACAGACTGGGCTGTGTGAAGTAGGCGACAGACTGGCCCGTGTGAAGTAGGCGACGGACTGGGCTGTGTGAAGTAGGCGACAGACTAGGTTTGTAAAAGTGCTTATTGTTTGTTACCCGGTCGTTGGCTTGTAGCTCCAGACTCCTAGTACAACTAAAATGATGTTGGCCGTTTATATTTGTAATGTAGGACTTGAAATAAACATGAAGAGACTTTTTTTTTTAACAAGCTTGAATGTAACTTTTATTTATAAACTAGCCGGATATTACCTCGGCCTGCGGGCCTTAGTTAGGGTATTATTATTCTAGTGGATAGAATTTAGATCTGTCAAAGTTAAATTTTATGTTGTTTTTTTTTCTCTATCTTCACGAAAATTAAAAAGTGGATTGCTAAAATGGGTTTACCCGTTAATCAGACACATTCATATCCGATTTGTTAAAAAGTTTATTTCTTTAAATGAAATATATTTAGTTTTGTTTTTATTTATTTATTTTTGGGAGGGACATGAAACACACACTACGGTCTCCGCCTTGATCCATAGAACACTTATGCCCAGTTTTATATCAAGATTTGTCAAACAATTTTGATTTCTATGCGAGACATACATACGTACATACGCCTTACTTGTTACTTTATATCTCAGTTATACACAGCTTTCAAGTCCAATAGAAACAACTAAAAAACAACACAAAAAAACAACAACAACAAAAAAAAAAAAAAAATGTGATTATGACCCACGTCTTTTAAAATATGACATCACTTCCTGTTGTTTTGTTCAAGGACTAGAAAGAAGAGTTAGGATAATAAAAAAAAAAAAAAAACTTGACTGTTGCCTAATACAATAAACTCTACTTAGTCTAATGGGAAAATCTATATGAGTTTTGGACTTAAAGATGTTTGATTTTTACAATGACAGTTGTTGCGAAAACGATAAGGCTGTAGGGCGTCCCCAATTCAGCCCACAGACTGTATAGTGTTCTTGCTCCTCTCCCCCCAAACAGATGCAACCCTTACCTTCGATGAAGTCCAGTAAAGAATCGGCGCCCTAGGCGCCATTATCCATATTGGCCATCGGAAAGTATTTCTTCCGATAGTCAGGCGTGGACCGAGAGATGTCTTCCCTGCCTTCATTGTCCAAAGATTTAACTACCAGGGGTGGGCAACCTTTTTTGTATCGGGGGCCGCATTAAGAAAAAATTGGGAATGGGGGACCGCATATAAATATATTTATGTACTTACAACTTTGAAAAATACGCTAGCTAACTGTGTATAATGTATTTTAATTCAATATTTAAACCGCATTATACATTCACTATTCATTTTTCAAACTCCCAATTTAGGAATTACAAGTAATTGCTATTGTTGGTTTTTTTTTACATCACATTTCACCACAAATGTATTGTTGTACTTCATTGAAAGTATGTAACTGTTTACACTTGTGCGTTATGTTCCCGAACAGTGAAACTGCTTACTAGTTGTTATCCTTGTGACTGCTGTCAAATTACAGTCATTCAGCATCGTCCTGTGATTACACTTGCTTAGTTTCCACAAGACAATACTTGTTCACATGTGTATTTATACCCTAATAATGTGAAAGTTTAGCAGCAATTTTTTTTCTAAGAGCTGAAATTACACTTCTGGCATCTGTAAAGCTTCCGCGGAAAAGATGGCAGGAACTTTTCTTTCAGGTCATAATTTGCTTGGAGTTATATCCTCTGGGGCTGAATCAGCTTTTGCGCTAAATGGTGATGGCTGATGGTACTGAAAACTGGTTATGGACGTCTTCATATTTGCTTATAGAAATTTCCATAATTAGGTAATCTAAATATTTCTTGTGCTTTTAACCTTTTCACTACAAAAGGTTTCTCTAGCACACAAGGGCTGCGGGATACACATTTGGAACCAAAAGAAAAAAAAATATCTGCTGAGGAAAGACGTAGACGGCGAAAGAAAACTCTAAATCGACCACGGGCGGACAATGGACATGCCTGCGATAGATGAGGCAAAATATGTAGGTCACAGGTGGGTCTGCTTAACCAAGGGAAATAATTCATTCCTCACTGAACTCGAAGAAATGGTTTCACCTTTCAGCAAAGGAAAATATCAAAACCTGTTTTCACTTGCTTGCCTGGAGAAATGGGAAAGCTTTGTTTGAAAAGAATTCAGTTACATTTCAGCCAGCTGAAACAGCGGCATATTTTGTTACTATATCTTCAAGCACTTAGCGGAACTGCCTGTGGTTAGGTGCCCCAACTCTGTTAAATTTGTTCTGTAATAATGCCTTCTCACAATGAGCTTATATTTTATTCAGCTTTGTGCAAACTTTCCTGTTTAAAGTTTATGGTTGGGATATTCTCTTTTTTTTTTTTTAAATATTCACATCAAAGATCGAGCTCCATCAGTTGTTACACTAGCCACCCGAGACTGAGTGTTAAAGTATAGCCAAAAAGAATAAACTTTGTTTACTTGAAACGTTTTATAATAAAACAGTTTCAATAATTTACAGAGAATATTTAGAAATATTTTAATATATTTACATTTTTATATGTGTATACTGTGGGGCATCTTATACTCTATAGGTGCCTGCGGGCTGCATAAAACACTCCGGCGGGCCTCACGTGGCCCGCGGGTCGTACTTTGCCCACCCCTGAATTATACCATCGACCATAAGGCTATTCGGACCGGGCGTTGCATAAGCGTAGCGCACAGCCAACGAAGAAGGACTCGTTCGATATTTAAGGCCGAAGGTCGAGTTGACCTAGGGAGAATTTCCTCCTATTTTTTTGTAACCGCTACAGGAACCGCCAGAGAGCTCGTAGATTTTGTTTCCCTATTGCACCCTTTTCAACTTCATCAAATCATAACTTGACAATCTCTCTTTTACTCTACAGCATAAGGTTACACATTTTACGAATGAAACATTTGTTACGATTGTTATGCTGCAGTTATTCCTGTTAAGAATGTTGCAAATGATACGACTGTTACAAACGTTATGGATGTTACAAATGTTACAAATGTTACGGATGTTACAAACGTTACGGATGTTACAAACGTTAAAGATGTTACAAATGTTACGGATGTTTAAAAAAATTACGGATGTTACAAATGTTACGGATGTTACAAACGTTACGGATGTTACAAACGTTACGGATGTTACAAATGTTACGGATGTTACAAACGTTACGGATGTTAAAAACGTTACGGATGTTAAAAACGTTACGGATGTTACAAATGTTACGGATGTTACAAACGTTACGGATGTTACAAACGTTACAAATGTTACAAATAATACGGATGTTACAAACGTTGCGGATGTTACAAACGTTACGGATGTTACAAACGTTACGGATGTTACAAACGTTACGGATGTTACAAATGTTACGGATGTTACAAACATTACGGATGTTACCAACGTTACGGATGTTAAAAAATTACTTATGTTACAAACGTTACGGATGTTACAAATGTTACAGATGTTACGGATGTTACAAACGTTACAAATGCTATGGATGTTACAAATGTTACGGATGTTACAAACGTTACAAACGTTACGGATGTTACAAACGTTACGGATGTTACAAATGTTTTAAACGTTACGGATGTTACAAATGTTACGGATGTTACAGATGTTACAAATGTTACAAAATTTACAAATGTTTGAAAATTTTAAGAATGTTAAAAATGTTACAAATTTATTAATCTTACGGGTGTTACGCATGTTACGAATGTTACGCATGCTACGAATGTTACAAATTTTACGAATGTTATGATTTCACAAATGTTACTAATGTTATAGATTTAACAAATGTTACTAATGTTAAAGATTTAACAAATGTTAGCAATGTTACAAATGTTACGCATCTGTAAGTAAAAAAAAAAAAACAATTTAACAAGTTCAGAATAGTTCAGATAGATCTACAGGTAGAAAGAAATCAAAAATTAGAAAAAAAAGAAAATCTGTTTTTTTTTGTTTATACACGGCGTCCTCTCATGTCACATTGGGGGCGCTGACAGCCTCGTTGATCTGACATTTCCATCACCAGATTGCTTCAAGTCTGCTTCAAGTCTGCTGTTTACACTAACAATAATATCCACAGAGCTAGCCGAGTGGTGACGAAAAGGCCAAAAACTTGCGGGGGGGGGGGGGGGTTGATGAGAACCTCACCCCATATAAAGGGGGGGGGGGGGTTCGCTTGATTTTTCATATAGAAGTATGGTAGAAAAATAACCCGTTGCGAGGCTTAGCTTCAAAACGTTGGCTGCAACAGATGTTACTCCCGTGTGTCACATCCAAACACACACATACACCAACAACAAAGTACCCAGAACTGTAATAACTCCCCCCCCATCCCCATATTTCAGTCGACTAGAAGATACACACACACACACACACACACACAGGATTATATTCATAAGATAAAGAATGAACACTACATTTAGACTTTTAAATTTAATCTGACGCCAGTTTGGTTAACAACTACAGCTAAGACAAGGACTTTCTAAGCGTAGACTAAGTCAGTGCCTCCCAAGCTGTGTTCCGCGAAACCCTAGTGTTCCACGACGCCTGAATATGTTTCCTACGAACTACTGGAATAATGTACTAGTAGGCCACCGTGTGGATTAATCTCTCTGAAAAAATAAGCAAAGTGCTCCACCAAGTGTTCTGGTAAGGAAAAAGTTTGGGAAACAGTGGACTAAGCAATGTACCTCCTAAAATACCTATACCGACACAGTCTGTGTTATATGAACACACACACACACACACACTCTCTCTCTCTCTCTCTTCCTACTGTCTGACACAAGCAACATTTTGTTTTCAACGTGGAGAAAAGAGAGTATGGAGTCTCAAACCACGCAAACTGAATAGCCCTGGTGGCTTGGACTGCCTTCACGAAGGTGCTGAGTTCGAACCCTGCTTGCCCCCCCTATCGTCCACACAAATAGAAATTGACGGTGTGGGAGGGCTCTGGGAAGGAAGCAAAGTCACACGGCCCTGGGTGGGGACGCAGGACCAGATAACAACAGTCGTTTGAACGCTTTTTTTTTTAGGAGCTCGGGACAGCGAAATGGGCAGGACCTGGTCACTTCAAGGTAATGGTGCCGTGTCGGAGAAAATGGCTCGAGTCTCCCTCTGGGCTTGTCTAAATTTTTGCCAAATTTTTAGCTTCACGTTCACCTTTGAATTCTATTGGTACCTTTGTGCTGCTATCATAGGCATATGTTATATGTCCTGTTCAAACGTATCGGTTTTTGTCCCCTTTCACACCTTGTGGTCTATAGGGCAGATGATGTAAAGGTCAGCTGTTTCTGCGGTTGACGAGGATGCCATGTGGCCAGCACAACGGCCAACTACCTTCATTTTTCCCCAACAAATGTCAGGCGCCCATTCGTGCTGGGTGGACTCGGAGGCGCTCTAAGGATCCCGAAATTAAAAATCCCTGTCTTCACCAAGGTTTGAGCCTAGGACTCCAAGCCAAGTGCTTTACCACTCAGCCATCGCGACTCCTATCGGTTTTTTTGGGTGGCTGCCTGGTAGTGCGGTTTGCGCACTGGACTGTCGTTTGGATTTATAGATGGTCGCGGGTTCAAACCCTGCCCGCTCCCATCCCCCGTCGTCCTGCTGGAGGTTTGGACTAGGAAGTGAACTATCTTCAACTCTGAAGGAACATCCGAAACATGTAAAACATAACAAACAAACATTATTAATAATCTTCACATCTGAAGTAACGCCCGAAGCTTATAGAAAACATTTTATGTAGTGATTTCTTCTTTATTTAGTGACACCCTGTGGATGTGAGAATCCTCGTTGATCTTCTACTATTCCGAGAAGTCAAATTCAAGCTAAATGGCTAGATAGAGGTAGCTAAGAAAGAACAAACAGTCATCTCTGAATAGTCTCTTGTGTATTTGTATCTCTTTTTAATATCAGTCATCTCTGAAATTGGGATGTTACATTTTTACATAAAAAACTGTTCTAAAAACAAAAAGTAGTCCCCCTTGTTTTCAAACATACTGAACACTGAACATTCATACTAGACTATTCTTCCTCTTGCTGTTATCTGTCGAAGGCCGCCTCTGAGATCGTCTGATAACACAAGCTCTTGTTTCCTTGTTCAAATATTATTGCTAATGTTGTTGATGCTATCGTCATTTCTATGTATTTGTTTTCTTTTGCAACATAGGAACAAGCCCCCCCCCCCATCTCCCTTTTGCCAACGAGGTTTATGTGAGTCTAGTCAGCATAACAGCATTGTACTTAAGGTAGTTACTTATCAATTTAGGATATGATTGTATGCATTTATTCCATGAGAGGGCAACATTTCAAATAAGTAGTAAAAATCGTTTATGAAATATTTTTTTTTTGATTCTAAGAATGGTGAATGTATCCATGCCTAGAAAATAAAGTTTGGACTTAACTCTGCCTCGGGAAGTCCTAGACGTTTCTAGATTAAGGTTGACATCTGACAGAGTCAGTGTCCTGAATTGACGAAGGTCTTCTAGGCTTGACATCTATCATGTAAAATTTGTTGATTTTGTATCTGCCTCTCGCGTTTAAACCAAGTTTCCATTTATTTGTATAGTTCAGTGTCTAGTAGTGAATCAAACACTTATTTGTATAGTTCAGTGTCTAGCAGTGAATCAAACACTATTAGCTAATATGTGTTGTTCGTCTTAAGTTCATGATTTTAATTGACGTTTGTATGCATTCATTTTAAAGAGATATGATTTCACGGCTTAGGGTAGTTTGTTGTTTTTATATTGAGAGATTCTAAAACGTTCCGGATGTTTCTTTAGAATGAAAGATGATTAGATCCCAGGCCCAAGGAAGGAAGGGATTGCGGTAGATAGGATTCAAACTAGGGACTTTTGAGACCACAGCCCAGAGCACTTACCATCCGACCAAGCAACAACCCTTTTGAACAATAATTTATAATAGATAGATAGATAGATTGATAGAATAGAATAGAATAGAATAGACAGACGGACAGACAGACAGACAGACAGACACTTACCAGCCGACCAAGCAACAACACTTTTGAACTATAGATAGATAGATAGATAGATAGATAGATAGATAGATAGATAGATAGATAGATAGATAGATTAACACCTAACACCACTAATTTGAGTCCTATTCTCGTGAAGCACACCGTGTATCATGACTGAGATCGATGAAAATAAAAACTTCGTTGCTGGTCTAAATGTAGGTGTGACTATATTTCACACCTTGCTTCAATTAAATTATCTTCATTTCTGATAACAAGTATTGTACCTTGGAAGGTAAGGTCTAGATACCTCTTACAGAGTGAGCATTGTAAGTATTTTCAGACGAGGTCAAGGATAAACTGTCTAGTGCCCACTTATTTAGTGAACACTGAGGCAATTTTCAAGCGTGAACTGTGCAGACTTCACTTACAAGGAAGATACGAGAATCGAATAGATTAGAGTTACACAAAAGTTGCTTTATCTTGTTTTATATTCCCGTCCTATATTGAGGAGAGGAGCGATACATAGTTTTCCTTCATGAATAAAAAAAAAACTACTAGACCTTGGAACCTTCCGACTAGACCTTGAGGCTAGACCCTCACACTAGACTTTGAGGCTAGTTTTTTTTTTTTCTGCATATACTTTCGTTTTGTCTTTTTTTTTTTTAATTTTTTTTTTTTTTACTTTTCTTTTTTATTTCTCTGAGTCTAAACTTCTATTTTTTATTTCCCTTTTTTTCTCTTTCTTACATTTTTGAAAAGGGGAGGGGGGATTGCCACTAGTTTTACACCCCCTTCTATCTGTCTGTCTGTCTGTCTGTCTCTCCTTCCTTTACACTTTCAACTGTTAGTTTTTCCCTCTGCCTAAGGTTTCTTTCTCTATGCTCTTCATCTTTCTCTTTCTCTCTATATATACTCTTTATCCTTCTCTTTCTCTCTATATATATACTCTTCATCTTTCTCTTTCTCTCTCTATATATACTTTTCATCTTTCTCTTTCTCTCTCTATATACTCTTTATCTTTCTCTTTCTCCCTATATATACTCTTCATCTTTCTCTTTCTCTCTCTATATACTCTTCATCTTTCTTTCTCTCTATATATACTCTTCATCTTTCTCTTTCTCTCTCTACATACTCTTCATCTTTCTCTTTCTCTCTCTTTATACTCTTTCTCTTTCTCTTTCTTTCTCTATATACTCTTCATCTTTCTCTTTCTCTCTCTACATACTCTTCATCTTTCTCTTTCTCTCTCTTTATACTCTTCATCTTTCTCTTTCTTTCTCTATATACTCTTCATCTTTCTCTTTCTCTCTCTACATACTCTTCATCTTTCTCTTTCTTTCTCTATATACTCTTCATCTTTCTCTTTCTCTCTCTACATACTCTTCATCTTTCTCTTTCTCTCTCTTTATACTCTTCATCTTTCTCTTTCTCTCTATATATACTCTTCATCTTTCTCTTTCTCTCTCTACATACTCTTCATCTTTCTCTTTCTCTCTCTTTATACTCTTCATCTTTCTCTTTCTTTCTCTATATACTCTTCATCTTTCTCTTTCTCTCTCTACATACTTTTCATCTTTTTCTTTCTCTCTATATATACTCTTCATCTTTCTCTTTCTCTCTCTATATACTCTTCATCTTTCTTTCTCTCTCTACATACTCTTCATCTTTCTCTTTCTCTCTCTACATACTCTTCATCTTTCTCTTTCTCTCTCTTTATACTCTTCATCTTTCTCTTTCTTTCTCTATATACTCTTCATCTTTCTCTTTCTCTCTCTACATACTTTTCATCTTTCTCTTTCTCTCTATATATACTCTTCATCTTTCTTTCCCTCTATATATACTCTTCATCTTTCTCTTTCTCTCTATATATACTCTTCATCTTTCTTTCCCTCTATATATACTCTTCATCTTTCTCTTTCTCTCTATATATACTTTTTATCTTTCTCTTTCTCTCTATATATACTCTTCATCTTTCTCTTTCTCTCTCTATATACTCTTCATCTTTCTCTTTCTCTCTATATATACTCTTCATCTTTCTCTTTCTCTCTCTATATACTCTTCATCTTTCTCTTTCTCTCTCTATATACTCTTTATCTTTCTCTTTCTCTCTATATATAATCTTCATCTTTCTCTTTCTCTCTTTATATACTCTTTATCTTTATCTTTCTCTCTATATATACTCTTCATCTTTCTCTTTCTCTCTTTATATATAATATTCATCTTTCTCTTTCTCTCTATATATACTCTTCATCTTTCTCTTTCTCTCTCTATATACTCTTCATCTTTCTCTTTCATTCTCCATACTTTCGCGTGGCTGCCAGGTCTATGGTATACACTCTAGGCTGCCAGGTCTATGGTATACACTCTAGGCTGCCAGGTCTATGGTATACACTCTAGGCTACCAGGTCTATGGTATACACTCTAGGCTGCCAGGTCTATGGTATACACTCTAGGCTACCAGGTCTATGGTATACACTCTAGGCTGCCAGGTCTATGGTATACACTCTAGGCTACCAGGTCTATGGTATACACTCTAGGCTACCAGGTCTATGGTATACACTCTAGGCTGCCAGGTCTATGGTATACACTCTAGGCTACCAGGTCTATGGTATACACTCTAGGCTACCAGGTCTATGGTATACACTCTAGGCTGCCAGGTCTATGGTATACACTCTAGGCTACCAGGTCTATGGTATACACTCTAGGCTACCAGGTCTATGGTATACACTCTAGGCTACCAGGTCTATGGTATACACTCTAGGCTACCAGGTCTATGGTATACACTCTAGGCTACCAGGTTTTTGGTATACACTCTAGGCTACCAGGTCTATGGTATACACTCTAGGCTGCCAGGTCTATGGTATACACTCTAGGCTACCAGGTCTATGGTATACACTCTAGGCTGCCATATCAATGGTACTGGGTTTGAACTCTACCCCCGCCATCCCCCGCTCTCCTGCGGAAGGTTGTTAGAGCTAAGAATGTAATTATCTTAAAATGTTTCTTGAACGCCTGTTGATGTAAATGTTTCTTGAACGCCTGTTGATGTAAATGTTTCTTGAACGCCTGATGATGTAAATGTATCTTGAACGACTGTTGATGTAAATGTTTCTTGAACGCCTGTTCATGTCAATGTTTCCTGAACGCCTGATGATGTAAATGTTTCTTGAACGACTGTTGATGTAAATGTTTCTTGAACGCCTGTTGATGTAAATGTTTCTTGAACGCCTGTTGATGTAAATGTTTCTTGAACGACTGTTGATGTAAATGTATCTTGAACGCCTTTTGATGTAAATGTTTCTTGAACGCCTGTTGATGTAAATGTTTCTTGAACGCCTGATGATGTAAATGTTTCTTGAACGACTGTTGATGTAAATGTATCTTGAACGACTGTTGATGTAAATGTTGCTTGAACGACTGTTGATGTAAATGTTTCTTGAACGACTGTTGATGTAAATGTTTCTTGAACGCCTGTTGATGTAAATGTTTCTTGAACGACTGTTGATGTAAATGTTTCTTGAACGCCTTTTGATGCAAATGTTTCTTGAACGCCTGTTGATGTAAATGTTTCTTAAACGCCTGTTGATGTAAATGTTTCTTGAACGCCTGATGATGTAAATGTATCTTGAACGACTGTTGATGTAAATGTTTCTTGAACGCCTGTTCATGTCAATGTTTCCTGAACGCCTGATGATGTAAATGTTTCTTGAACGCCTGTTGATGTAAATGTTTCTTGAACGACTGTTGATGTAAATGTTTCTTGAACGCCTGTTGATGTAAATGTTTCTTGAACGCCTGTTGATGTAAATGTTTCTTGAACGCCTGATGATGTAAATGTTTCTTGAACGCCTGTTGATGTAAATGTTTCTTGAACGCCTGTTGATGTAAATGTTTCTTGAACGACTGTTGATGTAAATGTTTCTTGAACGCCTGTTGATGTAAATGTTTCTTGAACGCCTGTTGATGTAAATGTTTCTTGAACGCCTGATGATGTAAATGTTTCTTGAACGACTGTTGATGTAAATGTATCTTGAACGACTGTTGATGTAAATGTTGCTTGAACGACTGTTGATGTAAATGTTTCTTGAACGACTGTTGATGTAAATGTTTCTTGAACGCCTGTTGATGTAAATGTTTCTTGAATGACTGTTGATGTAAATGTTTCTTGAACGCCTTTTGATGTAAATGTTTCTTGAACGCCTGTTGATGTAAATGTTTCTTGAACGCCTGTTGATGTAAATGTTTCTTGAACGCCTGTTGATGTAAATGTTTCTTGAACACCTGTTGATGTAAATGTTTCTTGAACGACTGTTGATGTAAATGTATCTTGAACGACTGTTGATGTAAATGTTTCTTGAACGCCTGTTGATGTAAATGTTTCTTGAACGCCTGTTGATGTAAATGTTTCTTGAACGACTGTTGATGTAAATGTATCTTGAACGACTGTTGATGTAAATGTATCTTGAACGCCTGTTGATGTAAATGTTTCTTGAACGCCTGTTGATGTAAATGTTTCTTGAACGCCTGTTGATGTAAATGTTTCTTGAACGCCTGTTGATGTAAATGTTTCTTGAACGACTGTTGATGTAAATGTTTCTTGAACGCCTGTTGATGTAAATGTATCTTGAACGACTGTTGATGTAAATGTTTCTTGAACGACTGTTGATGTAAATGTTTGTTGGGATTTACTTCCAGGCCAACTAAACTTTGTAGACATATTATTTTCTTATTATTATTTTCTCAATACAGAAATTGAATATGACTTGAACCTGAGGCGTACCTAGTGGGGGAGGGGAGGGGGAGAACTTGAAAATCCTCCCGGGCCCCCAAATGAGTGATTTTTAACTATAAATATTACGCCAAATGCAGTGCCCCCCCCCCCAAAGAGGTCAAGCCCAACGGGTCCCAAAAGATGGCAAATTCCTAGCTACGCCACTGACTTAAACAAATTATTTTTAAACAATAGATATACTTTACTTTTATTGACAACTTATATCTCTCCCCCCCCCCTCTCTAATGTACTTAGAGATACAAACACAAGTTTGATCAAATGATTTTGAACAATTGAAACATTTTTTTTTTAAATATCTGAACTTTAAAACTACACAGCCGTTCAATTTCTATTTATAGACTCGTCTGCCTTAAGGTTACGTAGGAATTCATCAACCAATAGAAACGCGTAAACATAACAAAGCCTTGCACTTCAGGTCATTATAATGACACTGAGCTAGTCTGCGATATAAGTACCTATGTACGATATGATATACAATAACAAAAATAATAATAATAGTAATCAAATAATATACTAAATAGTTGACAACCATAAAAAATTGGTCAGTCTTAAGACTAATATTAATTATCTTCTATTTACTATGGTCTATATTATTACCTATTCTATTATTCTATGCATTCATAATGCCATAAATACTTGCCTATTTTTAAAGCTGGTCGCTGAGTGGTAAAGCGCCTTGCTCCTGAACCGGAGGTACTTGGTTCGAATCCTGGTGAAGACTGGGATTTTAATTTTGGAATCTTTATGGCTCTGAGTTCACCCTGCTCTAATGAGTACCTGACATAAGTTGGTAAAAAGTAAAATCGGTTGGTCGTTGTGCTAGCCACATGACACTCTGGTTAACCATGGATCAAATAAACAGAAGACCTTTGCATCATCTCCCCTAGAGATCGCAAGTTCTGAAAAGGGAACTTTACTTTTTACTTTTAAAGCTATCAATTAACCGAAAATGTAATCACGAAAATATCAAATACACTTGCTTCTATCAGTTGTTATTGTTTAGCTGTCGTTATCGTGATCTCAATAAAAAACTATTTTAAAATGCAAATAACCAGCGAACTAAAGACCGCCCCTAATGCTACACTGTTCTTTTGTATATTAAATTATGGTGACAAAAAAAAAGTTTCGAGGCTTTGAGGCAGAACTCCACAATGTTTTGAATCAACGGCTAAAATAAACGTCAGATCGTAAACTATTGACGCCATTGCCACATGTAATTACATTTTATTGATTGTTATTGAATTATTTGAAGGGTATTTATATGAATTCATGATTGCGGTTTTTTTTTTTTATATATATCGGAATAATATACAAGTCTGAATTCGTCTCAGACTAACTTAATAAATCAAGAAAACTGTCAAAGTGATCAAATCAAATCTTCTGGCAACGTTTTTCAAACTTAAAAAAAAACAGGCGGAAGTAACTCCTGAACGTTTGGTTATTTTTATTTGAGCGGGAAACTGAGGGCTGAATTGTAAATTTTACGGGGAACGAAAATAGAATTAATAGAAGAGCAGAAACACTCACACAAACTTGATAAATAGAGAGAAAGATTGTTTTGTTTTTATTTCATTTCCTCAGTATGTTCAAATTCATATTAACTCTATGTACTGAATACGAACGTTATTCTATTTCTATATATTAAAATTCAATTAGATATAATGAAATGTGCCATATCCACATAGATTGTATCTGATAACCTAGCTTTTTATTGGATCCCGGAGATGTTTGTTTTTGTTAGAAATTAAATAAAATTTCTCTTGTTGAAATTATTCTCCACAATATAGTTTAAGAAATAATACATTTTTTTTTCATTCAAATTCACCAACAAATTTACAAAAGCAGACTTGAAGGCTCTTGAAGCTTATAAATTGAATCAGCTGTTTTCGACCCTTAAAAAATACTTTCTCCTCTTTATCTAGTTCAGCGGTTCTCAACCTTTTAAGCTAAGCGACCCCTTTTTACAATATCCCACTCTGCCGCGACCCCCCCCCTCCATACACACACATACAGCAATAGAAGAATAGACAATCACAATCCTTATTTTGTATGGTCTTAGGCGACCCCTGGCAAATCGTCAATCGACCCCCAAAGGGGGTCGCGAACCACAGGTTGAGAACCCCTGGTCTTGTTTTTTTTTTAATCGAAAGTTCAAGGATATTTTTTCTACTACAATGGAATAATGTCTCTTTCATTAATGTACACTTCTGTATAGAAAATGGAAGCAATTAGAACGTAAACAGCTTCAGTGGCGTAGCTAGGGTGGCCCCCGAGTTGATTGTCCGAAATTTGTTTTTACATTAAATATTTTGCCATTATCTCGTGTCATGATGTCGAATGTCAAAATGCTGGGGTCCCTTAAGAGGTCAAGCCCTCCGGGCCCCCAAATCCCTTTCTACGCCACTGAATTTACACTTGCTTACACTTCTATTGGAACCTTGATGTGTAGCTTATGTTACATTATAATATCAACTCAAACCTATCGCAATAACGTCACGTGACATACTTATCCTATAAATCACTAGAATTTTTTTTTTAAAGCTTACAAGTATTAGAATCCTCTACGTTTATCTTAATCTTTACCTAGTCATTCATGAGAGAGTCTTTGGATTAAAAAATTATGGCCTTTCATGACTAATCTAAAGCAAACTGGCTGCCAGGTCGTGTGGTATGCGCGCTGGACTGTCGTACAGTTGTCTCCATGGTCCAATGCTCATACCCTGCACGGCTGCCTTCCCCCGTCGTCCTGCGGGAGGTTTGGGCTAAGATTTAAAGTATTTTCAATTCGGTACGAATATTCAAAACCTAAAAGTAAACTAAAAGCCGTTCCATATAATAATGGCTCTTTGGTGTTCAGTAGGCACCGAACCGATAATCCGTGAACTGAAGATATCGAAATTCTAATCCATGAACTGAAGATATGAAATTCTAATCCATGAAAGAAATTCTAATCCATGAACTGAAGATATAGAAATTCTAATCCATGAACTGAAGATATAGAAATTCTAATCCATGAACTGAAGATATAGAAATTCTAATCCATGAACTGAAGATATAGAAATTCTAATCCATGAACTGAAGATATAGAAATTCAATGTCGACTTTAAAAAAAAATAATTAGAGAAATTCAGTATTTCCCGTGGCCAAGCAGCCACATCCAAGGCAGACATAATCATTGTCCATCGGGAGTCGATTAAGATTTTCTTTTCGCGTCTACGTTTGTATGATATATGTCTGTGCATTGAGTATAAGTAAGTATATATCAATGTAGCTGTCATAAATGACATTCAACAGATGTCATAGGTAACAAAGTCCAACTTTAACTTGATACTTGTTATATTTATATTCCTTGGGTAATTTTATACCGCTAATTATTTTTTTATGATTTGCTGTTGTTGCTTCTACAAGTGTTATTGTCTTTTTTTTTTTTTATAAAAAGATAGTCAGTGTGGATTATTAGAACTACGTTCTCTACGTTATCTATAAAGTTCCCCTTTCAGACCTTGCGATATATTGGGCAGATGATATAAAGTTCATTTGTTTCATTGGCCAACGGTTAAAGAGATAGGTGTCGTGTGGTCAGCACAACGACGAACCACCCTTACTATCCCCTACTAATGTCAGGCTAGCACTAGAGTGGGGTGGACTGAGGAACGCCTCCTCATCATCATCACCAAACTCCATTTGAGTGATGGGTTGAGAGGCTTAAATTCTTTCTTGCAAAAGCCCTGGAGAGAAACCCTGCTGTCTTGCGTAGTGCATACAGGTCGCCATACAGGTCGAGAATTTTTGGTTTCCCAGACCTGTCGAGACCGAGATCAGCAAGTCTGGGGCAGTCGTACAGAATATGAGACACGGTTTCCTCTTCTTCACCGCTACGGGGACACCGTGAATCGAAATTTGGCCATAGCCGTGAGAAATATGAACCAACAGGACAGTGATCTTTCCTGCACTGTGCTATAATAGCTTGCTCAGGCCTGGACAGCCTCCACCACGGGAAAGTGCGGTCTGAGCGCCTCATGCGCTCCCAGACTCCACGGGCTTTTTTGGGACTTGTCCCAGCACTCAAACCACTTTTCCATTTCGGTTTTTTTTTATTCTAGCCAGAGCATGATGAAAACTTACAGCCTTTTCAGTGAGTGGAATTTGCCCTCCCTGGTAGGCCAAGGAGTTGCAATAGTGTTGCCAGTCACACCTATATGACTCGGCACCCACTGCATTATTACAAGCCATCAAATTTGCGGGCTCTAAACTGGTGGTCACAAAAAAGGTCTCCTGCCTCACTCCACTTTCGTGGATTAAACCCTGCCCATACGAATGAGGATCGCCTAAAAATCCTGAAATTTAAAATCCCAGTCTGTACCGAAATTCGAGCCCGACACCCCTCGGTGTAGAAGCCAAGTGCTTTACCACTCAGCCACCATGTCCCTTCGTTATGTACAAAGGCTGTCATCATATTAGGAGCAAACCCATACTTTTGCTAATGGTCACCTGTGCAAAAAAAAAAAATAACTTTGTGAACTAAGGAAATGAAGTCACGGTCAGTTCATATAGTTACTAGCATTACATGTATCGTCTTCCTAAATAGATTTTAAGTATATATTTCAAACGCTATAAAAAGTAATTTAATGAAAGGCTATTTTAAGAAGTAAATTAAGGGGAGACTATGATAATGGAATCGGTGTTTAGTTCTAGTGGCTAGGGGTCAAACTTTCGCCTCGGGGGGAAGGAAAAAAAGACAACTAGTTTTTCATGTTTTTAATGCTTGTCCTCGATTTACCCATCTGGCCATCCACGCGTCCTTGACCCTGAGTGAAAATGTATAGCGTGCTACGAGTGTGATGCTGTGAGTGTGTATGTGTTTCAATGGTGACGGTGGCAAGAGGTTGGCTATTGGTTGTGAATGATACAACGGAAGTGACATTTTTATCTTTAGGTCTATGCTACGACAGACGACTCTAGAACGTGAGATTGAAAGGTGTTATTTTATTGAGATAGATTCTGTTACAGAGTATTATTACTAAAGTCTACAACATTAATTTGATCTCATATTAACTTGCTTTTGTCTATATTATTCTATATTATAATTGAAGTGTAATTTAGTTTTGTTCACAGAAGGAAGTTATGAAAGTTATTTCAAGTTTTATTAGTCAAGATATATTACGCCTACAACGGTTTAGTATATCCCGCCCACAACGGTTTAGTACAGTGATGCCCAACCTAATTCGACCTGCGGGCCATTTTAATTTGGACACTCGTGTCGAGGGCCACATGACCGAAAAAGTACAAATACGAACAGAAATTGACCTGAAACAATGTTATTACAAACTCTGGATCTAATACTTACATTAATTAATGGGATACTGAAGGTTTATTTTTTTTACTCGTCGGAAAAATGCATTATTTCTCTACTTAAAATGTGATCAACAGTGTAGCTGGCTTTACCAACGACTCATTTTCTTGACTCTGATTGGTAAATATTGCCATCGATCCTCCCATTTATTAGAGTAGTTTATCGATATTTGTATTCGCGGCTCAAACCAAGTATGCAGTCGTATTTGGTTTATAATGCCGTTTTTTTTTTAAACAGCCTTAGTTACTTTAGAAAACAATTATGCTGGCTTATAATCATGTGCCACAACATGTAAAGATACGTTCACCTTTCCTGGTAGATTCTCATTCAGAGTCACCTTTCATAAACATATAAATGGTGGAAGGGGGGGGGGAGATTTTTATACACTTTGTTCTGACGTTTCGGCGGGCCGGATAAAAACCACGTCGCGGGCAGGATCTGGCCCACGGGCCGTACTTTGGGCATCACTGGTTTAGTATATCCCGCCTACAACGGTTTAGTTGTCTACCAGCAGTTGTGTGCTGCAGGTCAACGACTGTAAAAACAACGAGCATAGTTTGAAATGCACAGCCTTTGAAGCACAGGACTGGAGCGACACCAGTCGTCATAGAAGGCCTCAACACTGACCTGCAACGTCACAACTGATGAGCAAGGGGGAGACCAATAGCTCGTTGCCACCTCACAGGTCTGTACGACGTGGCAACGAGCTACAGGTCTCCACTGCCCAAAGGTTGCGACCCCGCAGGTCAGTGTTGAGGCCTTCTATAATGAAAAGGTCTCGATTGGAGCCTCTCAAGGCCACAAAGAAAAGGATGTTATCATACCATCACAAAGACCATAACTTTATTTACATATTCATATTTAAGTCACCACAACAAAATAGGCAAATAAATGCAATACCATTTCCTTTTCAAATAAGTTATTTTTGGCCTATTGCAAGGTTTTTAAATGGACAAATCTCTGCTTTAAAGCGAACATATATAATGATGTAAACTACCCTGAAGATGCTTGCTAGAAAAGGGAGGTATAACGAAGGGAACAAACTTACGGGGAGGGGGGGGGGGCAAGGGGCGCTGAGATATGCGATGAAAATAGTAGATTATCTATAGACTGATTTACTTCTGACACAAGTTTAAAGTGTCGGATTCATGGGAGATCATAGACATACAAATGTATTTGACTATGTATACGATCCAGTAAGTTTGTTTTTTTACTAGTTCAATGTTACACCCGACGTAATACATGTTTCGTTTTTTTTTTTGTCTTGAAAATTTCCATTCGTTCTTTTTTTGTTAATGTAGATTTTAATTAGTATTAACATGTTTGTATATGAGTTAGCTTTGATTCTCGGGGAAGTATTGTAATTATGGTTGACTGACAATAATAATAGCCTAAATAGGGTTACATTTATTGTAAACCAGATAGACTGCTGAAAATTTCTATTTGTTCTTTTGTTTTTAAATGTAGATTTTAATTATTATTAACATGATTGTATATGAGTTAGCTTTGATTCTCGGGGAAGTATTGTAATCATTTGTTGTAAACCAGATAGACTGCGTAAGCCTAAGTATTTGTATAGAAGCTTGAAGGATATAAACATACTCTAAAATGAACTGTGGACAGTCTAGAAGAGTAACCTCAGCTTTCAAATAAAATTTAAACTGTATTCTTAAAAAAAAAATAAAAAAAATTGTCGGTTTTTAAACGCACCAACAAAGTCTATTCACGTTTCTTGAAACTTCTGAGCTTCCTAGAAACTAAAGACAGTTTCTTTTTTTAAAGAATCTCAATATCAAGGACTTCGTTCGTGTACGTACATGTGTCTAGATCAGAGGACAGTGGACAACCTAATAATCGTCAGGTTTGGACAGTTTCTGAACAATGTTAACCTTAATTGTTGTGAAAACATGGAACTTACAGTTTTATTTTATGTGTTTTCGGCAATGTAATCTTCTAGTAAAAAAAAAAAATACTGGAAAAAAATATCTAGTGAAGGGAAAACCATGCATTTCCTGGCTTAATTATAAATCCTAACCTAAAAAAATTAATGATATGCCCTTTACGCCCAAAGACAAAAAAAAGTTTCACTTTCTCCATAAAAAAATCTTGCCAGTCGATACCCTTATGCATCGCTAGCTACGTCATCAAATAAGTATCCATCCAGTAAAATACCACTACCTTATGACGTCACAGCCATCACCTGCTGTAAATGATGGGCCCTCGAAAGTGGGTTGACTACCCCCTTGCTCAGATTTCACTATATCCTGTCCTTGTGCCTGTGTGTGTTTTAATGTCTTGTTTTGATGTAAATCTAAAAGTCTTGAAATAAAAGACAAAAACACAACAGTTTTGATTACGCAGCATCCAATTCAGTTTTACTGGAGTATGGAGTACTATGGACCATTCATTCCACAACGCTTCTCAACGCATTGCGTTACGTTCCCGCAGGTTTTGTATTTTATTTGTTTATTGTTTTTCGAAATGTGTCCTTTAAAATAAAGTTTGAGATCACACACAAAAAAATGCCTGTACAGTATCTGAACAATGTAAACCTTAATGTGTTGTGTAATCCGGGAATTAGATTATTTTTCCTCAAGCACAGTTCTGTAACATTGAAGACTATCAGATAACTAATCCTGCCCGGTGATGGACTCGTGTTTCAATCCTGACTTCGTCGTCTCTATCGCAGTCGAACACCTTCTCATAGCCCTCACACTGAAATGATGGTGTGCTGCTCGTGATAGGTCATTACGTTCATCATTAATACTGTAGAGAAGTTAATATAGTCGATTAATCGGCACTCCGTTTCCAGTCAACATGTCCACTTTCAGAACTGCCATGGCAATTGGATGTTTTTGGATCACAGAAAAAAAGTTATCAACTTCAAGTCCACTTTTTGTTTTCTTTATTTAAACTTTCTGAATATAAAAGTATTTCTCTTCAAAGAGCTCATCGGACGCTCATCATTCAGCGATCCAACTGTGAAATTATTCTAAATTTTTCGATATTTCCACATTCATCCACTCTCGAAACTACGGGACGCCCCTGAAAGCTTTGTTACTACGATTGCAAAAATTTTTCAAGTTTCTTATTGTAACTATTGATGTAGCCATCGCGATGTGATTTTTTAAAAAAAGGAAGCGCGCTCTTTTTCAAGGGGTTGCTGAAAAGACAATCCTTAAAATAGAATTATGCACAAACATACAAAACCATACGTATACACACATATGCTCACAAACTCGCACATCCTCACACACGGTAAAATAACACCCACGCGCGCACCCACGCACTGGTTTGTGCAGTAAAAGATTCATTACCTTCAATGACGAGTGTAGCCAGAGAATCATTGCACTTCCCCGGGACTTCCAAATCTCATTTCACTTTGTTACAAGGCAAGGCAGCGTGTGGAATTGTGGGTAGGAATGATTGAATTCTTTTTTTTTTTTTGAAGTGACGTAGAGGCCCACTTGCCAGATTCTCAACAATTTGATTGCCAGTTAAAATTGCTCTTTGTTCTGACCGTTGCAACAATCATATGTTCTAGATGTTTCTTTTCTACCACTGCAACCTTGTGAAAATATTGAAAGTTGTTGAAACCCAATAAAAAAAATAAAAAAAGGAAAGTACTTCAGTTTGCTATTAGAAGAATATATGCAGTTTTCGGCCTCCTTATGTAGTTATTATATAACCTCTGAAGTTGGCTAATTGAGATTTATATTTAGGTTAAATTTAGATTTAAGTTCAGGTGTACGTTGAGGTTTAAAGCGATAACGAGAGGCAATGTTTGTTAAACCGAGATCAATTGTCATAGAAGGCCTGAACACTGGCCTGCAACGTCTCAACCTATGGGCAACCAGGGAACGAGCTATTGGTGTGGCTTAGTTCTCCTTTTATCACTTAAACCCTAAATCTACCTAACAAAGGCCATGTACATTCCTTAAACATCAGTGGCGAAGCTAGGGTGGTTGGAGGGGTCCAATTTCGAAACCCCCCCCCCCGGGCCATTATCTCATGATATGATGTCGAATGTCAAAATGCGAGGGCTGCTGAAGAGGTCAAGCCCCACGGGCCCCCAAATCCCACTGTTTAACATACTAGCTTGTGAATTAATTTAATATCAACAGGCTTTGCGTTTTGCGGGCTTTTAGATCAATAACTTAGTTTAAGGCCCCTATGCTGAAACAAAAAATAGCCCCTTTGTCTCCTTTACTTTAACATAAAGATTGCTTCTAGTACAAAATAAACCAAGCGGATGAATCTATGTAAAGTAGTCCCGCAAATTATCTTTACTATTCTAGAGAGGAATACGTTTGTTGTTCGTAAATTAGGCTTTTTCAAGCTGGACGACCATGATTGGAGCATGTGGGAAATCCATTTTGTGATGTCATTCAAGAGACGTGGGTATCTTTACCGAATTATATTATATTTTATTTTATTTTTTTATATCTCCTGGCTGAAAAAGTCTGGACAACACCAGTATTACATTGAGTTCTATGGGATGTAATGAGGTCGACGTGTCAGACGCAACTGAAGGCCAGAAGTTTTTAGGTTATTGACAGCCGAGTTGCCAGTTTGGTTATTACTACTTTCATCAACTTAATTTTTCTTTTCATTCTAAAATAATAATAACAGGACAAAACGGAAAGAAAATACTTTTTAAAAAAGCAAAGTTTATATTACGTGTAATTGTATCAATTAGTTTACTTCGGCCATAAGCACATATGCATGACTGACCTAGACAAATCGTGCGATAGAAATATTTTTATCAATTGTTTTTGTTTAGCTTGTAGCTTTCTCACTGCGCTATGATCCTGTCACTTTCTCACTACGCTATGATCCTGTCACTTTCTCACTACGCTATGATCCTGTCACTTTCTCACTACGCTATGATCCTGTCACTTTCTCACTACGCTATGATCCTGTCACTTTCTCACTACGCTATGATCCTGTCACTTTCTCACTACGCTATGATCCTGTCACTTTCTCACTGTGCTATGATCCTGTCACTTTCTCACTGCGCTATGATCCTGTCACTTTCTCACTGCGCTATGATCCTGTCACTTTCTCACTGTGCTATGATCCTGTCACTTTCTCACTACGCTATGATCCTGTCACTTTCTCACTGTGCTATGATCCTGTCACTTTCTCACTACGCTATGATCCTGTCACTTTCTCACTGCGCTATGATCCTGTCACTTTCTCACTGTGCTATGATCCTGTCACGTTCTCACTACGCTATGATCCTGTCACTTTCTCACTACGCTATGATCCTGTCACTTTCTCACTACGCTATGATCCTGTCACTTTCTCACTGCGCTATGATCCTGTCACTTTCTCACTGCGCTATGATCCTGTCACTTTCTCACTGCGCTATGATCCTGTCACTTTCTCACTGCGCTATGATCCTGTCACTTTCTCACTGTGCTATGATCCTGTCATTTTCTCACTACGCTATGATCCTGTCACTTTCTCACTGTGCTATGATCCTGTCACTTTCTCACTGCGCTATGATCCTGTCACTTTCTCACTGCGCTATGATCCTGTCACTTTCTCAATGTGCTATGATCCTGTCACTTTCTCACTGTGCTATGATCCTGTCACTTTCTCACTACGCTATGATCCTGTCACTTTCTCACTGCGCTATGATCCTGTCACTTTCTCACTGCGCTATGATCCTGTCACTTTCTCACTGCGCTATGATCCTGTCACTTTCTCACTGTGCTATGATCCTGTCACTTTCTCACTACGCTATGATCCTGTCACTTTCTCACTACGCTATGATCCTGTCACTTTCTCACTACGCTATGATCCTGTCACTTTCTCACTGTGCTATGATCCTGTCACTTTCTCACTGTGCTATGATCCTGTCACTTTCTCACTACGCTATGATCCTGTCACTTTCTCACTACGCTATGATCCTGTCACTTTCTCACTACGCTATGATCCTGTCACTTTCTCACTACGCTATGATCCTGTCACTTTCTCACTACGCTATGATCCTGTCACTTTCTCACTACGCTATGATCCTGTCACTTTCTCACTACGCTATGATCCTGTCACTTTCTCACTACGCTATGATCCTGTCACTTTCTCACTACGCTATGATCCTGTCACTTTCTCACTACGCTATGATCCTGTCACTTTCTCACTACGCTATGATCCTGTCACTTTCTCACTACGCTATGATCCTGTCACTTTCTCACTACGCTATGATCCTGTCACTTTCTCACTACGCTATGATCCTGTCACTTTCTCACTACGCTATGATCCTGTCACTTTCTCACTACGCTATGATCCTGTCACTTTCTCACTACGCTATGATCCTGTCACTTTCTCACTACGCTATGATCCTGTCACTTTCTCACTACGCTATGATCCTGTCACTTTCTCACTACGCTATGATCCTGTCACTTTCTCACTACGCTATGATCCTGTCACTTTCTCACTACGCTATGATCCTGTCACTTTCTCACTACGCTATGATCCTGTCACTTTCTCACTACGCTATGATCCTGTCACTTTCTCACTACGCTATGATCCTGTCACTTTCTCACTACGCTATGATCCTGTCACTTTCTCACTACGCTATGATCCTGTCACTTTCTCACTACGCTATGATCCTGTCACTTTCTCACTACGCTATGATCCTGTCACTTTCTCACTACGCTATGATCCTGTCACTTTCTCACTACGCTATGATCCTGTCACTTTCTCACTACGCTATGATCCTGTCACTTTCTCACTACGCTATGATCCTGTCACTTTCTCACTACGCTATGATCCTGTCACTTTCTCACTACGCTATGATCCTGTCACTTTCTCACTACGCTATGATCCTGTCACTTTCTCACTACGCTATGATCCTGTCACTTTCTCACTACGCTATGATCCTGTCACTTGTCTGGACCAGTTGGGAAAGGGGACGGGAAGAAGGTGGTATCTTGGTGAATGTTTACAGAACACATAACACCATGGTTACTGTTTTAAGATGCATAAAAAATGCTCACTCAGGGCTCAAGATTCCGCAAGGGGACTAATACAACTTATTTACCACCAAATCTGTCAAGTACGATTTTCCTTGTTCAAGAAACCAAACAAAATATTTTATTACTGATAGTTATTTGATTACTTGGTTATTTTTTTTTTTATTCTTGTTTTGTCGGGTTAAAGAAATAATTGTGCAGAATTTCAGCTTAATCTGAGATGGGGTGTTATAGATATAACTTGTACACATTTTTTACCAGACAGAGTGAATTAGTATTTTACCTTGCCTTACCTATCCCTTCATCAGTTAGACCGATGGGGCACCATGCAAGATTTGTCGACTGTCTTACTTCATTCCTCTCTGTCTTTTGCTTTAGTTAGAACCTCTATCACTGGTAGGCCCGTCCATTCTATTATGTTGTCTTCCCATCGCTTTCTCTGTCTGCCTCTTCTTCTTTTTCCTGGTACTGTTCCCTGAAGGAAGGTCTTTGCGAGCCTCGAAGGCCTTGTAATATGGCCTTGATTTTTAGCTTGCGTATTTTAACGATAGTTAGCAGGTCATCATGGGATCCAATCGCTGCAGTAACTCTATCTCTAATCTCTTGGTTGGTGATGCGGTCTTTAAATGTGGTACCTAGGATCCTTCTGTAGCATGTTAATTTCATTACTAGGATCCTCCTCTGTAGCTCTGCAGTCAGCATCCAACACACACAAGACTTCCGCAGCATAAGGTATGCAAATAAATGCCGAAAAAATCATACTATGACCAATAGCCAACAGGGCTTTAAAAGGGGGCATCAGTATTAGAGGTGAAAAGCTGACTAGTGTCTCAAATACCTCGGAGCTATTGTCTCAGATGAGGGAACGAATCCTGAACTACTGGCCCGAATTGCACAGACCACAGCAGCCCTTTCAAAACTTAATATGGAAATACAAAGGCTTAGCCCTTGGCACCAAAATCAGACTTATGCGCTCCTTGGTCACGGCAACATTCTTATATGCTTGTGAATGGATATAAGCTTTGAAAAAAAAAACATTCTATGGCTTTGATTGAAATGCTGATTATTGTTTCTGTTTTAAATGTTCAGCCAAAACTGTTGAAATAGGTTTTAGAGACCTAACGTTTATACAGTTGCTGTACATAAAGGAACAGCTCCTTATGATTCTTAACGAAAAAGTTTTTAGCTATAACACTAGTTTAATAACAAACAAAATTTAAAAAAAAACTGTTTTAGTAAAAAAAAAAAAAAGCTTATCTAAGGGGAAGAACCGCAAAACACTGCCATATTTCTCAATACCGCAGAGTTTACTTACTAAGACTGTTTCCATAGAGATCTGTCGCTTGCAATGACTGAAGCCTCGTCCCACCCTGTGTTCAATGTTCTGAGGTTCTCCATTAAAGTGTGATGCCTACGTTTCTCCAGGGTTTAGGTCACTTGTTTCTATTTGACGTGTAAAAACATTGTTACAAATAGACAAACAGATAGTGACATGTAAGCTTTGTAAAAACTATAAACTGAAGTAGAAAGAATTAGCAAAAAAAAAACCAACAACAATGAACTAGTTTTGTCTCTTGTCAATGTTTCACAGTGCCAATCACGCACACCTTGAGCGGAAACATTCCGAAATAAATAAAAAAAACTCCCGTTTTAGTCTTGTATTAAATCTTATCTTATCTTATCTTATATAATACAGACGTTACTTCAAAAAAAAGAAGATGATTACGTCCTACGCGTCATGCATTCAGTCATGCATATTAACCAATGACTTAAATTCTGCCAAGTCGCCGGTTTTCCTGGCTAGCTCAGGCAACCCATTCCATGCTCTAATAGCGCTAGGGAAGAAGGAGTATTTGTACAAATTTGTCCTAGCATATGGGACGAGGAATGTGCCTTTAGGAATTAAAAAAACTGTTTAAGAGGGTACGCGCCATGGACACGAGTTACAGCGAGATATTCATTTACTACGAACACTTTGTCATGTTTTAAGTTATAGAGTAAAAGAGTTAATAAAGATGATGGTAAAGTTCAAACTTGACGACTGACAGATACAAAAGAAGTTGGGTTGGTTTTGTGTTGTTTTTTTTTTCTTTGTTTTTATGGTCAAGTCACGAGTTAACAAGCAACGCAGAATGCACGTAGCCTGGGGTTGACAAAGTAGTGCAGAATTTACAAAGGTCAAAGTTTACCAAGTAATTCACAGCTCATCCAAACCAATAATCTACGATGGATTTATATAACCAACAAATCAACCAGCCACCTTTTTTTTGTCGTTAGACTAGAAGTGTGGGTGTAGATGCGATATTTGTTTCTGAACTAGTAAATCCAGTCTCCACCCGTTTTGAAACTTACGAAAAGCAGTTTAAATACCAGATGTACCATAACTTACAGTCTGGGACAGAAATAGATGTACACGTCAGCAACAGTCTCCTCTAAGTGTTTCCTGTAAGGGTCTCATATTTAAGATCCTTTCATTTTCCATACTTCACGTTTGAGAACACTAATTATATTGTAAAGGAATGACATATGTGTTTATACTTTGCAACAATATGCGATTACACTCGAGCGTGCAAAAAAGTGTAAATACATAAATGTACAATATGTGTGAGTTGTATGTGAATGAAGGGCAATGCTTTATTCTTATGTGTTTGGACTTTGCCTTTGATTTGAAGTAATGCTGTCAATCATTTTCAATGACATGTTAGAAATTTTAAAAAAAATTGTGTAGCGTGACATTAAGACCTCAAGACTTCTCATATTAAGTCACTAAACATCAAGACTTCTAATATCAAATTGTTAAGACCTCAAGACTTCTCATATTAAGCCATTAAACATCAAGACTTCTGATATCAAATTCTCAAAACCTCAAGACTTCTCATATTAAGCCATTAAACATCAAGACTTCTGATATCAAATTCTCAAAAACTCAAGACTTCTCATACCTAGTTTTGAAACATCAATACTTCTAATATCAAATTCTCAAAAACTCTATATCAAGTCTTTCAACTTGAAATCTTCAATAGCTGTATAAAATCTTCAAACATATAAGCCTGATCTCATTGCATTACGTTTTCCTTTCGTGTTCTTACTTTCAATCGTTTATCGTTTACTTTCGCATTTATTCACAAGACTATTTTAATTATTTTACAGCTGTTGAAAATAACTGTTCCGCCAAGTGCCGTCATCCTGAGTAAGTAAAAGTCTATAATAACATTTACTCCCCCATCCCTTATCTGACTCTACTATATTCCTTTCTTTTTAACTTGCGTAAAAGTAGCATTATAGCTTTAATCTCACGTTTACAAAATAAACAAAATAATGGATGACTTCTAGCAAGGTTTTATTCAAATATACATGTTTATTTTATTGAATTGACAACAGACACTCTTTGAGCCTGTAAGCAGATGCCTTCCTTTATAACTGTGTTACTTTCTGTTGTTTTTGTTTTTGTTTTTTTTTAAATATAGGGGTCTTTGTTGGTCTTAACCTCATGAGAATGAAGTCTACACAAGTTTATGTAAATTCAAAAGCTTTTATTTAGTAAACTCGCTGTCTGGTCAGTTTAAATGGTTAAGCCTTCCCTAACGCCCAGGTCTTTAATGGTCATTTGTGGTCATTCGGTCATCGGGCAGGAGTTTTCAAAGACGAAATGTCCGGGCCACATGGGAAATGAAAAGTAGCCTCCCTTGGCAGATAGGTCGGCAAATGTGTTTAAAAATAGCTTTAAAAACAGACCAACAACAGACAGTACAAATAATTTCATTGGTGACGTCTGAGCAGTGTTGTTGTTTAAGTAGCCAATGAGAAGTCCGCTAAGACCGGTAATAGAGTTAATAGAGAAACAACAATGCTGTTAATATAATAACGACATCTTTTTTTTTTCTCTGGGAGAAGCTTGTTGTTTGTGAGCATAGAGATGTAATAAATAAAATTATCTTCACTCACTGAAGAATGTTAGGTTCAATGTTGTTTTTCTTGTTCTATGTATAAAACAGACCCGAGGACCCCTTTAGTCTAAACTTGCCGACGGACCTGTAGGTAAAAAAAAATAATTTTAATTGTTATATTTTTCATCTGTCTGCGGACCTCCTTCGATCGTCTGGGGGGTCTGCGTACCACAGTATGATAAACACTGTATTAGAATACTTATTTACTTATGAAAAACATTTGACCTGTGACGTGGCAACGAGTTATTGGTCTAATAAATTCATAGTATTTTTCGATTAGGTCGAACGATTCCTTCCTCCCGCCTCCTGGAGTTGAAATGAAATAAACTGGTATTTAAACAGAATCTGCCTCACAGCAAAAAACACGTCTTTACACTCACACGTCTTTACACTCACACGTCTTTACACTCACACGTCTTTACACTCACACGTCTTTACACTCACACGTTTTTACACGCACACGTCTTTACACTCACACGTCTTTACACTCACACGTCTTTACACTCACACGACTTTACACTCACACGTCTTTACACTCACACGTCTTTACACTCACACGTCTTTACACTCACACGTCTTTACACTCACACGTCTTTACACTCACACGTCTTTACACTCACAAGTCTTAACACTCACACGTCTTTACACTCACACGTCTTTACATTCACGTCTTTACACTCACGTCTTTAGATCGTCTCTCGTTCTTAACGTTTGCATTACGTCCAATCAGCTTCTATTTCGTCATGCTGAGAAACACAACCCACCAACCTATCGCCTAACATCTCATCATCGTCACCTAGGCAACACACGCACACTCTATATAACACCACACACACACACATTTTTCTGCAATTTCGTGTGTATTGTTCTTCCCTTCAAATCGATTGCCGCAGGCTAAAGAATGCAGTAGGTCTATTTTAAAATGGCTAAGCAGATTTATCTGTGATCTACATAGTTTGTCACACCTTGTACAAACAAAGCTAATGTCTACATGGGTTCCATTTCTCTTTTAACTGTCTGCGCCTCTCTTCGGCGGAAGCGTTCCTTTGGGGGTCTCAAATCAGTGCCCGGTAGCTATTGTAGGAGTTCTAAAATTTTTTGCAACCAGGTGTTTTCCAGTGGTCCGATGCCTGAGCTGGTCTCTAAAGCATTTCTGTGGGGAATCTCTGTGTTTCCTATCTCTTATCTTTGAAGTTGCGTTATAGAACCACCCACGATAACAGAAGATCCTCGAAATAGAAAAAATATATGCACTTAAGCTATACACTATATTAAGACTTTCTTATTCCCCTTTCGCTATAACTCTTCATAAACGTACGTACAGTAAACAAAATGTCACCTCTGTGATCTGGTTAGTCAATTATAACTGCACAGCTCAAATTAGCACTGTAAAGTAAATGAAAGAACAAACGCCTAAAACTGCAAAGTAATACTACTAGAACAATACACAGGAAAAATGGTTAAATACATCTTTTAAAAGAACAGCTTCTAGTAAGGGTAGTCGTATCAATTGGTTTGAATCAGTCATGTAATTAAATTTGCAATAGATCTAGAATCTAGACTAACAATAATGGATTTGTGCGATTGCAGATATTTTTTACCAATTGTCTTTGTTTAGTGCTATTTCATGATTGTAGCTTTCTCAATTAGCTATTATCCTTTTCACTTGTCTACACTAATTGGACATGGGTAGGGGGAGAAAGGAAAGTGGGGGGGGGGGCGGGGGTATCTGTATAAATGCTTCCGTGATCGCTTTTTAGATGCATTTAAAAATAAAACAACTTGAAAGGTGTTCTCTTTTTGTCATCGTATACTCCGCGTTAAAAAGTGGTTATTTAAATTGAAGGTTTTTATAGTTATCTATTGTTAGTTTCAAACTTAAAAGCTTTCCCTTTATAAATTATAAAGGGGAGTAATTCAACTTATACCACCACATCATCAAGTGAAAAAATTATCACGTTGTTTGATACCAAAGAAAAGAGTTGATTACCAGTAAATTAATTAATTAATTGGTTCATTATTTTATTAATTCTTGTTTTGTCAGGTAAAAGAGAAAATTTAGCGAAATTTCAGCTTGATCCGAGATTCGGTGTGGAAGAAATAAGGTGTACAAACTTTTTACCAGACAGACAGACTGTTTCATATTAGCTTTGTAAAAATAAAAACCTATGAAAAAGTGAAGCTTCAAAAGCTGAAAAGCGTAGTGGCGAAGGATCATTGTCTAGCCCAGGGGTTCTCAACATGTGGTTCGCGACCCCTTAGGGGTCGATTGACGATTTCCCAGGGGTCGCCAAAGACCATCGAAAAAATGGATTGTTTTTGTCTATTCTTCTATTGCTGTGTGTGTGTGCTGGGGGGGGGGGGGTCGCGACAGAGTGGGGGGTTGTAAAAAGGGTCGCCAAGCATAAAAGGTTGAGAACCGCTGGTCTAACCTATTTCTATAGACATAGATGTTGTGAGATAGACTACAGGGATTTCAACAAGGTCACAAGGGCGACCATTTCACAAAAACGCCTCTGGCTCGTTGAAAACTACAAGAATAAAAGGTAACACCAGTGCTAAGCGGCAGTTACCTCTCGGAAAGAAAAAAATATCTCAGGTAGACAAGCACACATACAAATATGAAGTTTAACACGCACACACATACATAATGTAACACACATTCGATAGCAAAGCATGTGCTGTCCAGCTGTCTTCTTAAATATGAGTCTCTCTATTTGAGTCTTTCAACAACCTTTCATTGTGGGCTCAGTTCTCTACCTGCCGCCGACAGGGACCACGGTAAGAAAATAACATTTCTGTCTTGAAAGGAACAAGAGTTCCCCCAAGTCATAATAATGTCAAAAAAAGTCTCTCGGGCATTAAGGGGAGCTAACACACGCACGCACACAAATGTCGGACGTCAATAAAACAGTAAAAAGGTCGTAATGGTTGTCATTCATTTTGGCGTTCACCAAGTTTTGCTTGATCAGCTGATTGTACTTATACTTTACAGGACATAAGCTTGAAGGGTGACACAGATGTAAGACAAAGGCTAGATGGAAGTAATAATTAAAACTTAGACGATGCTCATTATAAACAAATAAGTGGTAAAGTTCCTCTTTCAGACCTTACGATCTATAGGGCAGATGATATAAAGGTCATCCGTTTCTGTGGCCCACAGCTAACGAGTGTGTCATGTGACCAGCTCAACTATCCACCCCCTTTACCTTTAGCCAATTTATGTCATGTGCCCATTATAGTTGGGTGGACTCAAAGGCTTCCTAAAGATCTCGAGATTAATCAATCTAGTCTTCACCAGGAATCGAACCCAAGACCTCCGGTTCGGAAGCCAGGCACTTTACCACTCAGCCACCGCTCTATGATATAGGAACTTATGTATTATTTAATTCTGTTTAAGATGATACTATTCTGTGAGTGAAATAAATAGGATAGTTGTAGTGACAGAGTTCTTGAATTGTTTCTTGTTATTACAATGATTATATCAAATCACTCCGTGTGTCTAGTAACAAAATTGTGTACACGTTATTTCTGCCACACTCATTCTCGAATCAAGTTAAAATTTGCACAATTATTCATTCAAAAATCATTGGCATAGACAAGACATGAGTCAAGAAAATATTGCATAATATTGTGTATAGCCACAATGTAACTCCGGGTTGAAAGCTCCGCTCTGTTGTAAGTGAATGACTAGGACTGACATAGGGTCATTCAATTGAACGACTACATAGGGTCATTCAATTGAACGACTACATAGGGTCATTCAATTAAACCACTACATAGGATCATTCAATTGAATGTCTACATACGGTAATTCAATTGAACGACTACATAGGGTCATTCAATTGAACGACTACATAGGGTCATTCAATTAAACCACTACATAGGATCATTCAATTGAACGTCTACATACGGTAATTCAATTGAACGACTACATAGGGTCATTCAATTGAACGACTACATAGGGTCATTCAATTAAACGTCTACATAGGGTCATTCAATTAAACGTCTACATAGGGTCATTCAATTAAACGTCTACATAGGGTCATTCATTTAAACGTCTACATAGGGTCATTCAATTAAATTCGCGTACTGCCTACACGACAATCTCTGAGTTGGGCTATGTTGAAATTAGGGCTTTACTCTGGAACCCATTGGTGGTAAGTGGGGGCGGCCAAATGCTTTATGATCCCTCAAAACCAACCGCGCCTTTCAAAAGTAACTTTAGGTCAATACTTGCAATGAAATGGAAGCAGAGTATATATATTCATTTCACTTGGAGTGTTCTATTTTATCATGTAAAAGAAATTCTATCTTCCAAAAGTTTGTTTGTTTGTTTAGCCCATCTTCACCCTTGTATTCGTTCGACTATTAAGATTAACATTATTTTGAAATATAAAAACAGTCTAAATCTGAAAGAATTCACCGAAAGCTAATTTAAAGATTAAATATATAACTCACAGAAAACGAAGGCCAATTTTGAACAACTCTTCGATAAACAAGCCGGTTGCTTTATGTACGAGTCACTACGAGTTATCTCTTCTCAAGAATTTGGAAACAAAATTTTGTTATGGTTTTTCGTTTTGCTTTTTTTAAAACTGTCATCGCTTGGGATGAGCGATTTTCTCATGTCTGCTTACCAGACGGCCTGTCTGCTTAAATTAAAGTAAGAGCCCATGATCTTCAGAAGTGACCTTACGACTGATGAGGTCATTCTCTTGAAGTAGTATAAGCTCAATACTAGCAAGTATCGCCCTGGACCTGATGTCCACATGTTGGTTTGTTTTGTAGTTTTTGTTCTTTGTTTTGATTTTTTGGTTCAAAGCGTAAAGTTTTATTGCTTTTAATGTTGATTTTTTATAAAACTTCTAACGTTTGACATCTTTGAACAGACCTATAATTGTTATTTTTTCTTGATTTTTTAAAATATAGCTCTCTCTCCCTCTCTCTCTCTCTCTCTCTCTCTCTCTCTCTCTCTTTTTTCTTTCGTCTTAAATCTGTAAAACCTTTTTCTCCTTCTCTTCGCTTCTATTTCTTTCTTTTTCTCCTTCTCTTCGCTTCTATTTCTTTCTTTTTCTCCTTCTCTTCGCTTCTATTTCTTTCTTTTTCTCCTTCTCTTCGCTTCTATTTCTTTCTTTTTCTCCTTCTCTTCGCTTCTGTTTCTTTCTTTTCCTCCTGAGCTCTAATATTCTCGCTCGCTTTGGGAAATGAATATCTCTCTTGCTGGTCATTACAAGATGAGGCCGATATTCTACATCAAAGGCGCTGGTCATTCCGACTCTCCTCTCTACTGGACAGTGTAACTGGATTGGAACTTAATGGACAACAAAGCAAGGGAGGCTGAGGTGACTTCTAATTATACTAATAGAGCAGAAGTAGACCAGGGAATGTCAGGGGTCATTCTCATGGCTACGTCCTTGAGGAGATGGGATCTGATTGGTTTATGAATATTTACTATAATCAGTTTGTGACGCTCATAGGTCGCGGGTTCAAACCCTAGCGATAAAAGGCTGCTACTGATATACAAGTATTACCCAACTCAATACTATAACTCCTTATTATCTGCTGACTAGAAAAAGGGAGAGAAATCGTTGTCCAATATTTAGTTTCTGTCGCTTATTAATCCCAGTAAAATAAAACCGAAATAATTTTGTATCATTCCAAGTTGTTCAACTTTATATATATATATTTCCACCTCCAGTGTTACTCGAGCCTTAACTATGACTTTCAATAATAATATTGGTCTCTTTATAGCACGGTATATTAATGTTCGAAATTTAATTAGCAGTATTATGTTTGGATGACGTCAGTCTATGATTTCTCGGGGAATCCCGAATTGATTTTCTCTTTGCATTGCGTTCTAGGGACTGTCTGGTGTATGTGTGAATTAATCGTAAGTCTTGTTAGCGTGTCTAAGTTCTCTTAGTAAGTAGAATCTTAATGGAACTTGGTGGAAACAAAAAGGATCAGTACATTTATTCTATTTTACTCAATTGGACAAAATACAGTTTATATGCAGAGTACTTCGTATATAAACTACTGGGGGGGGGGGGTTATTCCGTAATTCAACGTATTCATCTCTTTTAATTTATATAGAGCCGGATTCGACCCCGCGGTCCATACGAACCTCGCCGAGAGCAAAAGAAACGAAGCTGTCTTAGTCATGAGAAAGAAAAAGAAAGCTGTCAGCTATCCATAAAACAGATACCTATATATGCGCAAACTTTTGGTGAAATCTGCCGCTCCTGAATTGGCTTGATCAGTCACTCCAGATTCTGCCCCGTCTCAAGACGAATCCAAAACCATGGACTCATCTGAGCGCATCCATTGTCTTCCGAGGCAAAAGGAGCCATATTATAATGTTAAAAAAAAATATTTATGATCAACATATTCAGTCATAAAACACCATTAATTATCTTTGTTTGTTTCTGAAATTTCAAATTCAATTGATTTGAAAGACTGCACTTTATATATTGCATATGGATTTAAGGGGAGAAAAATGATTCCATGTTTAATTACTGATTAGATTTTATAGAAGAAGGCTAGAAATGTTTTAAGGGTTAAGGATTTTTATTTGATAAGGTTTACCTTCGAGTCTGAAGTATTTTACGTGGCTACGCAAACTAGCCGTGACCTACATATTTTGCCACAAAAAAAACGCAGACAAAGCCCCGTCTGCTGGTGGTCTTTGCCATCTAATTTCCTTTTGGTCTCCAATACTTATCCCGCTTCTTTTGTAAGAGCTGTGTCTTTTAGAAGCAACTAGCTGCTGGACGATGTTTTCTATACCTGTTAAGGCAAGCTGGAGCTTCAGTTGGTCTTCAAAGCATTTCCAGGAGAAACCTCTGTTACGCCGACCTGGCTAAAAGAAGAAAAAAAATCTTTTCTGGCATAAGGTAGCCCCCCGCGCAATGCAGCTATCAAAAAGTAAGCAGCGCCTCTACATATATCTCACAACTCCTTCTTCCCTAGTGCTATTAGAGCATGGAATGGGTTGCCTGAGTCAGCCAGGAAAACCAGTGACTTGGCAGAATTTAAGTTATTGTTTAATATGCATGACTGAATGCATGACGCGTAGGACGTAATCATCTTCTTTTTTGAAGTAACGTCTGTATTATACAAGATAAGATAAGATAAGACAAGATAAGTTCTCTAGAGCATCTTTATTTATTGTGTGGGTCAAAGATAAAAGAGAAATGATTTAATTAATAAATAATCAATAATTATCTTAACGCATATGATGAGGAGGTGTCGCGGGAAGATGTAGCAGGCAGTAGTTTGCAAGATGTGAGAGATATCGAAGTTTAACACATCACTGAATTCTTTTTCTCGATTGATCCATCTGTTTCTCGGATTTCCTCTGGATTTGTATTCTGCTCTTAGGATTGGTTGATTGGCTGGCTGCTCAATAGTTAGCCATACCAGTTGTAATCTCTGACTGGTCTTAAGGACATTCAATAGTACGACAGCAACCATCTTACCGATGTCAGATCTTGTCATGTTATCTCCTTGAGATCAGTCGCTTGGTGGAGTATATTTACCAAACATATTGATCCTCCATTCTGAAATGTAAAACATATTGACCTTATGAAATTGATGTTTGACCCACCAAATCGAAAATAGGTCTGAGGTGAATCTAACAAGAAAATGCATAGATACGCCTCTGTTACTCTTTTTTTTTATTTGTTGTTATTGTGAGTTGTTTTTTTTTATCTTGATATGTCTTCGTGTTATCCCCTCACATGTATGTAATGGTCCTTCATACGCTTACTTTGACGTTAGGTTATATTGAAAATGTACGTCTGTTAAATGGGCAGACAACATGAAAGAATGGACGGGCCTGTCATTGGAAGAGATTTCTGTCCAAGGCAAAAGGCAGAGAGGAATGGAGAAAGACGGTCAACAGGTCTTGTGTGGTGCCCCAACGGTTCAACACACTAAGGGAGGGCAAAGGTGAAATGGTGTTTGTATGAAGGCGCAAGTGCTTGTGATGGTGGCATCGGTGTTTGCAATGTGTATGAAACGTGTATGTTATGTTTTTTTAAGGCTATCAATGGTGTTTGTAACTTTATTTGAATGTGTTATCAGTGACGTTTTGAATTCGATTTATCTCAGTAGTACAAAGTAAATGTGATCTATCTTCTCTGCAACATTTTTTTTTGAATCAAAGATTTTTGAAAATTAAGTTTTGTTTTTGCTTCAGATTGTCGTTACCACACAATAGAAGATATTACAGAGTACATAATTTACAATAATTTCATAGGCTGATTTCTTTTTCTTTTAGAAGTACAAAAGATACGAAAACAGCGAGAAATCTGTGACACATAGCCCACTCTGCCAAATGAAACTGTACCATATGATACATTATTCTTCCAACATGACAATGTGACTCACGGTACTGTGGCACACGACACTATAAAGCACGACATTGTGACACATACTGTGGCCCATGAGATTGTGACAAATGACACTGTGACAGATGACACTTTGACCCATTACAAACTGGTGAACTGAAAGACAAAAAAAGAAAAACTAGGTCCGAAGTCGTCGACCATAGAGGTACATACATTTAGAGTCACTTGCACTCAAACCCCAGAGTCACCAGCAGGACATTGACTTAACAGTATTAGCATATGTCCAGTGTCTAAACCTGCTGCGTTGATTTGTAAGCCTCCTTCATTGACATAATTGGGCAATACTTATGTTAGCTGTCTGTCTGTTCCTCTGTAATGTGTATTTATATCTGTCTTACAGAGTGTAATAATGTAAGGAAACTAGCTTGGGGATCAAATCATATCTTTATAGAGCCATTATTGCAGCCACTTATATTATAATCCCAATGGCGAAGCTATGTTGGGAGAATGGCGGGAGGGGGGGTAGAATTTTAAAATCCAACGAGCCCCCACTTGAGGGGGTCAACGAAATTATTTTTTTTTACATTAAATGTTAAATATGACGTCATTATCTCATGTCATATGTCAAAATGCAAGGGCCCCTAAAGAGGTCAAGCCCCCCCCTTCCAGGCCTCTAAATGATGGCAAATTCCTAGCTACGCCACTGGATAACTCTAATAAACAAAGACACAATGCCTACAATATAGACAGTTTAGATGTGATCGTACTTGGGCACACCCTGGTATAAGACAACTGAGCAATAAAACCTCTAACAACAGCAAGCAATATTTAGTAAAGCTGTGATCTTTGTAGTCTCTGTTATATAACAATGCTACAGAATATTTTTTGGACATTTGTCCGTAATGTCAATACAACCAAAAGTAATTAACTTAAGACACTTGGCTGTAGTTATGTCAGACGTAATGTTAAGCTAATGTTTCCATTACCTAAAGCGGTAAGGCCCAACCGTTTTCAGCCCTGGGCCGACACACGTGACCCATGAGTCACGGTCCATGTTTGTGTCGATGTCAATGAAAACGATCTTTGAAGGCTTCAATGTGCACAAGGGGTCGGAAAGCACATCGTCTAGAGTCGTCTCTGGCCCGCGGGAAGTAGTTTATGCATCGCTGGCCTGGAGAAGATATGAGTTTACATGTAGCCTACTTCATTATGTATTTAAATAAAGAAATGAAGCAACAATGAAAAAAAAAGCTTATCTAATGGGGAAGAACTCCGCACTTACAACTATATATTTCAATAATGTAAATTTTATTTCCCTTATTCAATATCAAACAAAATAATTAGATCTAGATATCAATAATTAATTGACTAATTGTTTATTTTTTAACTTGATTCATGTTTTGTTAGATACAATAAATAATTGTTTAATGTTTCAACTTGATCCGAGAATCGGTGAGGTAGAAATAGCATAAACAAACTTTTTACCAGACAGACAGAGAGAGTTGATTTAAGCTTTTTAATAAGCCCCCTGAAGCGTTAGCTCCTCCTAGCTGTTACCTTTAAGCAGTTCAGACTAAGGTGTGTGATGTGTGGCTGAGAGGCCAAAACCTCCTTACTACGGCTTGGCTACCTAACAAGGGGGCTCGAGTTGAAATCCCGGACTCTAGCACAGTTGTGTTTACTGGCGGCTAATGACAGCCCAGAAACCTTCTCCCAGATAGCCCCCTCCATCCCTACAGGCCCACAAAAGAGATTGAACCATAGCGAACGGATAATGCTGTAACATGAAAGATTCGCTATAGAAAAGGAATTGAAAAAAAACAAAAACAACTCATTCGAGCAGGCTTTAGGATTAGACTTAGTTTTTGTACACGTCGTAAAATGTTTGCTGACGGGAAACATGGGTGGTAACTGCGTTGTCAGTCACGTCTTCGGCCACCTAGAAGAATGTCCAGATGGTCAAATAGTCCACACTAAGCATTGTTAAGTAATTGAGCATGACAGGTCCATTTAGGCAATGTGATAAGAAATAGGCACGTGGTTGAACTTTGCCGTCATTTAAGAAGTTGTCTTCCCTTTCTGCCGACCACCTAATTACGTTATTTTTTTTCTTTTTCCCGTAAATGTTCCTAATCTCCAAGTGTACAATCATACTAGCCTTAATTTTACCCGGCTTTGCTCGGGGTTTTTTTTCTACACAAATAACGTGCATTTATTCGTTTTAAATTTGTGTATAGATCTAAATCTGATTTAGATAAGAAGTAGTTCTAGATCTAGACTCTAGTATAATCTAGAGTCTAGAGATAGATGGTTTACCCAAGCGGAGAATAATTGTGTACAGATCTAGATTCCTGTACACCTAGTTATCAAATAAATAAGTTTTTTTTTTTTTTGTTTCAATTATGTAAGCTATATGTAGACTTTGTTTTATTAGTTAAAATACATTACGCCTTGACCCTCATCGGTCTAGTTGTCTACCAGCAGTTTGGTGCTATAACAACAATTCTACAGAAAGGTCTAGTTGAGAAATAAAAACAAAAGGTCTAATGGCTGACTACGAATAAGTTTTAGAGAAGTCTGCCTTGTACTGCGTGTATATATTGTTGTTTTGTTGCTTGTATGTGTAGACACTGTCTTAGTGACAGTGGCGTAGCCATGGTGGGGGAATGGGTGGGAGAATTTGAAAATCCCCCCCAGGCCCCCGCTTGAGGGGGGCCCCAAATAAGTGATCGAAACTTTTTACATTAAATATTACGGCATATCTCATGTCATGATGTCGAATGTCAAACTGCAAGGGCCCCTAAAGAGTTCAAGACCCCCCCTGGGCCTCCAAATGATGGCAAATTTCTAGCTACGCCACTGCTTAGTCACCTTCACATATCCCTTGTCTGTTGGAACGTTGGGCCACCACACAAGATCTTACAACCGTCTTTCTCCACTCCTGTCTTTTGCCTTGGATAGAACCTCTTTCCATTACAGGGCCTTCCATTCTATTATGTTGTCTCCCCTTTTCTCTGCCTGAATCTTCTCATTTTCCTAGTAGGCCTAGGACTCCCTGGACTCTTTGAAATATGGCCATAGAATTTCAATTTGTATTGTTTTTTTATAATAGTTCGCAGGTCATCGTGGGTCCAATCGCTGTAGTAACCCTGTCTTGGTAGAGAAAGATACAAAGCCACCCTATACTTGCCTATGTTTAATTCTAATTCTCAAAAGGACTCTAAGGAAAATGCTACCAAGAATTGTTATAACCAAGTTACCACCCCCCCCCTTTCCAGGTCTTTGTCGTACAGGGTCTTTCAGAGAATAGTTAGAAGCCATTATGCTGGACATACGAAACTTAGAAGGAAATGGCGCAAGAAAATATATTTAATTAAGGAGGACGTGGTCCTGTCTAGACTCAGTCTAGATGATACTCTTCCTTTCGACTCTCCCGAACCCCACACAAACGTTTTTCTTTAATCTACAGAGTGTTAGTAATTAGTTTACTTCTAAAGACATATATTTTGCTTGTAACAGGCGTATGATTTGATTTTTCAAACTTTCATTTGACATCATTTATCTTCGACTCACACGCGGGAGTAGTCTCAGCCATAAAAAATCAATGTCCTTGGTAGCTATAAAATAATTGTAATTTTTTCTAGTAGAGATTCAAGAGTGGTGGTTCCCCTTTGTGTACCGACCGGCTATGAGGAAAATAAAAAATTACGTAAAAGATGACTGGTTTCATGGCCATTCACTGCCATTTGTGTAGCTAGAGAATCGTGTGGCCAGTACAATGACCACCACCATAATCGATAAAATGTAAATTTATACAGTCGAATGACATGTAACAAAATTCTAGTTCATGTCGAATATTAAGTAGTACTGCATTGTAATTAGATAGGTTAGGCCTATAGTCAAAATACTGTTTTTCGATACTATAACATCCAAAAGATCGTTAAACTGAGCAATCATATAATCCGTAATATGTAACTTTTTAAATCTTTAGCTTACTTGAAAAGTCAAGTACCATTGATTAATTTGTAAATAACACAAATATCATGCATTGAAGTATGTGTATAAGTGCTAAGCTTATATTAATTCACTCTGCCTGTCTGTCTTTCTGGTAAAAAAGTGTGTACACGTCATTTCTCCAGCACCCATTGTCGGATCAAGTTGAAACTTCGCATAATTATTCATTGGCGCATAAAAGACATGAATCAATAAAAAAAAGTAACCGTATAGTCATTCAATTACTGGTTATTAATTATTTTGTGTTATACCAATAATGGAAACTAAGTAGTTAATATTCATAGATATGTCTAAATTTGTTGGGTTTTGTCCCGTAAAATAGTTGTTAACGCTATTTCTCCCTCGAGCATTCTCCGATCAAGTTGATACCTCAAACAATTATTTAGTGTACCTTACGATCCGAGATTGGGTGTCGGAGAAATGACGTGTACAAACCTTACTAGACAGATAGACACAGAGACAAGACACACAAAGTGAGTTGATATACGTTTGGTAAAAATGGTCCTTAAGGGACTGCAGGCACGACATGGCCTAAATTGTGCCGATGTGCCTAAAATCAAAATCAAATCAAATCAAAATCAGGTAAAAATGGGCTAGAAACGAGAGAGGAGAGGGATTGACCAACGGATTTTATAATCAACCGAGCCATGTTGAGCTCATGGAATAGACACAATAGTCTCTTAAGCGAACTGGAAACTCCAAAAAGTTGTGTTCTTCTTAAGTCGACTGGACAGTCCAGAAATTATCTTAGTATTACACGATACAGCCGGTGGTATACAGTCAGATGATAGCCAAGCGTTTGGTCAGTCAAGTCAGCGTGTCCCAACATGTTTTGAATGGGCAAATAGTTATTTGCCTTTTTTATCAGTTCTTGAGTGTCACTTCACATTTATATATATTATCCTTTTTTCTATGAATTATTATCAGAGGTACAGGCAACAGCGGTAAATATTAATGTACTTACAAATTGTTCACAAGACAAAAAGGATTGAGAACCATTGACAAAAAATAACAAAGTTTCCCTTCAGTCCTTGTGATTTATAGGACAGGTGATGTAAGGTTATCAGTTTCTGTGGCCTTACGAGGGTGTCATGTGGCCAGCACAACAACCAACCATCTTTACTTTTCCCCAACTAATGTCAGGTACCAAATAGAGCTGGGTGGACTCAGAGGTTAACGAGCAGGATGTCATGTGACCAACACAACAACCAACCATCTTTACTTTTCCCCAACAAATGTCAGGTACCAAATAGAGCTGGGTGGACTCAGAGGTTAACGAGCAGGGTGTCATGTGACCAACACAACAACCAACCGTCTTTACTTTTCCCCAACTAATGTCAGGTACCAAATAGAGCTGGGTGGACTCAGAGGTTAACGAGCAGGATGTCATGTGACCAACACAACAACCAACCATCTTTACTTTTCCCCAACTAATGTCAGGTACCAAATAGAGCTGGGTGGAAGAGGTTAACGAGCATGGTGCCATGTGACCAACACAACAACCAACCATCTTTACTTTTCCCCAACTAATGTCAGGTACCAAATAGAGCTGGGTGGACTCAGAGGTTAACGAGCAGGATGTCATGTGACCAACACAACGACCAACCATCTTTACTTTTCCCCAACTAATGTCAGGTACAAAATAGAGCTGTATTATATTTACATAAATTATATATATGTTAGTGGATGTAACTTATAGTTTTCCAAAAACGTAAATTTCATCTTCAAAAAACAAAAGAACTATGTAAGCAATATTGTATTGTACAAATTAACTTTGTTAGAGCCAGATTTAATTGATACTTTATGAAAATCCGCAGCTTGTGTGAAATCTATACGATGTTTTGTCTGTTACCTAATTAATGCGTACAACCATGTAGGTCCTCCCATGAGTTTATGTGCAACGTGAACACCCTTTATTATCTTTTCAGGTAATTTTATCAAATTAACTTTGTTAGAGCCAGATTTAATTGATACTTTATGAAAATTCGCAGCTTGTGTGAAATCTATACGATGTTTTGTCTGTTAACTAATTAATGCGTACAACCATGTAGGTCCTCCCATGAGTTTATGTGCAACGTGAACACCCTTTATTATCTTTTCAGGTAATTTTATCAAATTAACTTTGTTAGAGCCAGATTTAATTGATACTTTATGAAAATTCGCAGCTTGTGTGAAATCTATACGATGTTTTGTCTGTTAACTAATTAATGCGTACAACCATGTAGGTCCTCCCATGAGTTTATGTGCAACGTGAACACCCTTTATTATCTTTTCAGGTAATTTTATTACAGTTACTCTATGTAGACACTTTAAATCTAATCATTAATAACAAATATGTTTCTAGTTTTGTATGGCGACAGCGTCATCCAGACAGGGACATCTTTAGTTATGTAGATTAACTTATAGCACCTAGAAAGAGAGAGAGAGAGAGAAAGATGAGAAAATAAAGATGGGAAAAAAGTGAAAAGAGAGAGGGAAAAAAGAAGCTGAAGGAAAGAGAAAGTGAGCGAATAAAAAGAAGGGCTGGGGTTGGGAGAGACAGAATAAAAAAAGAGGACTAGTCCAGACAATGAGATATTTACGGCTAGCATAAAATGTCTTTCTCTTAAACCTTAGATTAGAACTGCAATTATTCCTTACAATAGTACACTCTGTACTGAAATGTCCTTGAGATGAGTTATTTTTAATTTTTTTAAAGGGAAGTTATTGTTTTGTTTTGTTTTGTTCTTTTCTCTTTAAAAAAAAACAATTCCTCAAAAGGTTATTCAACCACTCGAGAAAACAATTTTAACAAGATATTTGAGATGTGAACTGTGAAAACTATTTGGCAATTATAATTTTCACAAAGTTTCACTTTATGTATTTTTGTAATTTTGGCAACCAAATCTAAATTAGTTATATTAGGTCCAAAAGCTGACTTATCAGGTGCGACTTGTGCTTCTGAAACAAATCTTACAACTCACATTATCGTCATTACGTCATGGAAATGGTTGGTGACTTTGTCTTGGTATTCTCAAAAGATAAATGTAATAACCCTATAACCAATGAAAGTATTAAAAGTACTCTGTTCAGACCTTGCAATTTACAGATGTGTAAAGATTTCAATTGCTGCGAAGTCTCTCTGTAGTTTTTCGCAGAGTTATTCGTTCTTTTAAACTTCATGTAGCGACAGACATTGAAATTCAACTTCCGGATTTTTTGAGTAGTGACGTCACTTGTAATGAGTGCCGGATTTAAGTAAGGGGAGGCGCTGTGCATTAATTATTGTATAGGCCTCAACCCTCTTCAAGTTTCAATATAATCGCACTTCCATCCCTCAAAGTGGCGCTACAGCCCATGAAGGGCCCTAAGAACATCTCTCCATTCTGATCTATCCTGGGCTTTACGTCTCCATGCCTGGACTTTTAGCTGTTGTAGATCTGTCTCTACGTCATCCAGCCACCGTACTCGTCGTCTGCCTTGGATATTTTATTTCTGTCTCACTAGCTGTCTGCCCAATACGTCTGTGTTATTTTCTATTCTGTTGTTGTCTCTACAGCCTCGTTTTGAGTTTATGTCGTCATCATTGTACCTTCACTAGCAGTCACGTGAAGTGCGTCTCTACAGGAAGTAGATTATCTTTAAAGGAACAACCGAAACATGTGAGACATTTTTTTTGTTTACAACCATTATTTGTAAGTTCTTATTGTTTTAACGAAGATATATATTTAAATATTCTTTTGTGTTGTGGCTCCGATCTTGCGGTTCTGGTTTTTTATTCTCATAAGATTTCATCGTTATCTCGTCTGCTACCCAAACAGGTGCTGAGTAATTGTTCCTTTTTTTTTCCAAGTTACCTTTTTCCCCACACCGACCACAACCATACTCCTGAGAGTGCTTGCGCTCTTACTTCTAGCATTACTCTGGTCGGAATAAAAGTGACCATCAGAGGCTGGACCCCGGCACATTTATTAGCAGACGAGGCTAAGGGAAGAGAACCGTTGTCGGCTGCTAGCCCACTAACTCTTCGTAAATTGGTAGAGTCGTGTCTTGAGTTATCTGCCCCTGGGCTTGAACCAAGAAAATGTCTTTAGCCGTCGATCTTATCGATTTTAACACACACACACACTCAGACAAACATACAAACACACTCACACACACACATTCTAACACGTGCGTGAATTGGAAGAAAAAGAGACTTAATTTGAAACCAACAAAAACTTCCTTCCAACCAAACATCAAACAAACTCAACTTAAGGTCAGCTCCATGCCGAGACCATTTCCAACACTTCAAAAGGACAGAAGGAACATTTTAAGTAAATGTAAATATTAGACTTACAATAGCCAGCTCCATTGCTCACTAACAATACAATATCATCGTATTAATAATCTCTGTCTCTCTCACTCACTCTCTCTCTCTCTCTCTGAAAGCACTGTAAAAGTATATTTAATGTCGCTTATATCTCTCTTCCACGCTCTCAATCAATCAATCTATCTATCCATTTATCTATCAATCTATCTATCCATTTATCTATCTATCTATCTATCTATCTATCTATCTATCTATCTATCTATCTATCTATCTATTTATCTATCTGTCTGTCTATCTATCTATCTATCTATCTATCTATCTGTCTGTCTGTCTATCTGTCTATCTGTCTATCTATCTATCTATCTATCTATCTATCTATTTATCTATCTATCTATCTATATCATACTAAACAATTTATTTATTTATCCATCTATCTATCCATCACTAGAAATCTAAAAAAATTTTTTACATATTTTGACAAGTTACGACTTAAAAATAAAAAATATTTACATGAAATGTGCTATTTATTTATTTCCCCGCTGGATATAATTAATTGAAGTTCATCTTGTCTAGCCTTAAGAAATTTGTCGATTCTAAAAATAAATAACAGCCATACATTTTCAATACAAAAAAATAACATTCTATTGCATCATTCTATTGCATCATTCTATTGTTGATCAATAAGCAATGACAAGAAAACAACAACGAAATTCTAAGGACCATTTAGATTTCTATGTTTTAATTCTATTGTAATGCAACCAATTTGTACGGTTGTACGGATGGCTGCCTGGTCGTGCGGTTTGCGCACTGGACTGTCGTTCAGATTTATCGATGGTCCAGGGTTCAAACCCTGCCCGCTCCCATCCCCTGTCGTCCTGCGGGAGGTTTGGACTAGGAAGTAATTATCTTCAACTCTGAAGGAACATCCGAAACATGTAAAACATTTTTTTTTTTAAATAGATAAAATATTGATTTCATTAAATGTCATAAAAGCAGCCTTCAACGACTTTCGAGCCCTGGACACCAAAGTTGTAATATCAGTTTGTATAATAGCTCCTCCTTTGGGATCAAGGATGAGCAGATTTCTCATATCATATGAACTCAAAGATGACTGTAAAGTCCAATCCTCGCTTTGAGGTTTTGATACTAGTTTAAGAGATGTACAGTTCGAGTTGAGAAAGATTTTGTTAGAGATTGAAAGATGACGCTTGGGGGGAATGTTGAAGAGTTTAAAGCTCACTCTTTTTGAAAAGCTCATATCAACTCACTCTGTCTGTCTGTCTGTCTGTCTGATACAAATTTCGTCATTTCTCCCACTTCCCACTCTAGGATCAAGTTGAAACTTTGAACGATGATTCATTGTCGATGAAAACATAGGAATCAATTTAAAAAAAATCAATTATTTAATCAATATTTAATATTTAATCAATCATTTAGTGGTAATTATTTTTTTTTAATATCGAAACAAGGAAATACATCTTTCACTATTTAGCTATATGGCTGTATATGTGGAACTCTTCCTCTTAGACAATCTTTGTTGTATATTTCCCTTGTTTCAAGTTTTCATACATTTAAGGCCCTATTACATCGCCCTCGCGTTTCTCCGTATCGATTTTTCTTCTTTATCTCTCTAGTTTATTGCTTATAGAAAACCAGGTCGTAAAAACGGGAGTGTAAACAAAGAGCACATTACTGTGATTAACTTCTTTATGAAAATCCCCTTCTTTTACTTTGCTATGAATGCATTATATTCAGTCTTTTTTTTTAAATTTATTTATTTGTTTCGTGTGTGTGTGTGTCCGCTAGATCAGCTTATCGACAACAGATTAAAAGCCACCTAAGACACACACAAAAAAAGTCCGACTTAATTTACGAGGAGCTGTATATTTCTTGTCTCAAACATGGCTCCTAGCTTGTTTAGAGAAGCTCAAGATGGCTGGCATAATGCCATCGTCTGCTGCGTCTCCTGGAGCAGAAGATCAAAGCAAAGGGCGGTAATTTTTAAGATGTCAACCAGGATTATCACTGACGGAGACGTCAGAATTTAATTTATCTACTAGCATGCTTTGAAGTTAACTAGGCTGTCAAGAGAGGACCTGTGGGCTGATTTCGGCCTCTCAACAAATACTAAGATACAGAAAAGACTTTTTAAAACACGTATTTAAATGAAAACAGTAGTGCCAAAACTGTTGCCCGCGAGTCATCTTCGGCTTTGCGGTCCGGTCCTTAGAAACCTCTCTCCGCAGTGCATTATCAAGCCGAAAGAAAAGCAAGCAAAATACAAAAAAATACTTTAAAAAACAACAACAAGCTTATATTAAGGGTATCAATTAGTGTGGATCAGTCATGTCATTAAATTTGTAATAAGCCTCAGACGACTATCTATAAAGGGGACTTTTTCAGCTTAAACCAACCACTTCAGTCAAGTTCTATTTATTTCCCTTGGAAAGGGGACTAATTCAGCTTATACCACCACTTCAGTCAAGTACAATTTTTTTTTCTCTGGTTTGAAATACTAAACAAAGTAATTTATTACAAATAGTTAATTAACTACTCGGTTAATTTTTTTGTCATTGATTCTTGTGTTGTCAGGTAAAAGAAATAATTGTGCAAGGTTTAAGCTTGATCTGACATTAGGTGTTGGAGAAATAACGTGTACAAACTTTTTACCAGACAGAGAGAGTTGATATAAGTTTTGTAAAAAAAAAAATCCTCGCCGTTACACTAGACAATCATTTGCTCCCATGCGGCCCATGACTAATGTCGTATTAATGTACGGCTCCTCAAGCCGCACACAGGGACAGATTGCTAAGGCCCTAAGCTATTTGGGATATGGGGCTCAGTCGCTAGCACATCGGCCCTCCACCTGGGATGCTCGAGACCTCGTGTCCAGTACAGACTCGACCAATCTTTTTTTAAATTCCTTTAAAAGCCAGCACCGAAACCTTCTCCCAGATACCCCCCCCTCCCCAAAAAAAAAAGAAAGAAAAACTGGTCTACGAAAGTGATTGGACCATAGCGCCCTGAGCATGTTATAGGCATAAAAGTTGCGCTAAACGAAAACAAATACTAAAGTGTTTCCAATCGTACACATTTATTATAATGTAATTTCGAATCAATCGTGTAATTATAGTTAGTCTAGATCTATAAAAAAAAAAAAAAATTACACGATTGATTAAAAAAACTAAAGCTTTATTTAAAAAGAAATTATTTTACTTGTTTAGTTGATAATACAAAAGGAACTCTCCTCTAATGAAGATACAATAAAGGGTGCAAGCAACGCGCCAAGGATCTCTCACGACTTCGTCTTCTCCAAAAAGTACCAGCACCTGATATCCGTGGGGGAAAAGTACAGGTCACAAAATTGAACACACAGGACCTTAATAAATTAATTTCTGTGACTTACTTAGCCTGGTCTATTTTTTTTTTTCGTGCATTCTCTCAGAATGGAAGATTTTTTTAATCGACCCTAACTTAATATAGTTACGTCCCAATCAATCTATGCATTGCGCAATCTGTTGCTCACTATTATATGAAAAAAAAATTGTTATTTATCCGCACTTTGTAGTCTAAACCAGTGATGCCCAAACTACGACCCGCGGGCCAGATTCGGTGCGCGACGTGGTTCCATCCGGCCCGCAAAAAAAACGTCGGCACAAAGAGCACATCCCCTTCATACACAACTTTTTTTTTTTACTAGAACTAAAATGTTGAAAAATGTATCTCTTACCTACATTAGGGCCCTCTGATGGATTGGTACCATGACCTTTAACCTTTATGCGATTACGAAATGGGAGAGGTGAATAAACTACAAGTGGAATTTAGAATCTATCAGGAAAAGTGAACATATTTGATTTGTAAAGAAATTGTGACTGTTTTTTTTTTTTTTTTTTTTTATTTACTTTTACGGTCATGTGGCCCTAAATACGTGTGTCGTAAATTAAATTAGCCGCAGGTTTAATTAGGTTGTCTATCACTGCTTTAAACCATAGAATATAATCCATGGTTTAAAATGACTCAACATTCTCAACATTTTTTTTTTATTTGCACGTATTTAAATGAAAACGATAATTACGATGATTTACCAACGATGATTTCTGTTTTTATCCTTGCTATCGTAAATTAAAAAAAAAAAACTACCAACTTAATTGCGTAAATGTTAATGTGACCTTGTAATCTAATGAGTTCTATGCACTGACCTACACTGTTGATATCAATTAGTGTCTGGACGATCGGTTGGGATAGGTCATACATATTTAATTTCACAACATTGAGCAGTATGGGTAAGTATAATAATATGTGCGTTTAAAACTGATTACTGAATTACCAATGGTTTGTTTAATAAACATAAGGAGAACATTAGAAAAGCCAGTCTCTGGGGTGTCTTGCCCTAGACAGTTTAGACAGTGTATCAATATTGGATAAGTCCTTATGGTACCAGACGCCCGTCACGTCAACAATGATGCAATCATTACGATTATCAAAATGATATTAGTCTAACAGTTCTAACAGTTTGTTGGGTGCTTCTGGAGTTTTTTTGGCCATAATGTTTAAAAATCTTTTAATGTTTCGGATTAGTTAGACTAGTTGGTTCTAGTGAAACCACTACATTTGATTGCTTGTTGTTGAGTTAGTTGGTTCCAGTGAAACCACTACATTTGATTGCTTGTTGTTGAGTTAGTTGGTTCCAGTGAAACCACTACATTTGATTGCTTGTTGTTGTGTTAGTTGGTTCCAGTGAATCCACTATTTTGATTGCGTGTTGTTGAGTTGTTGGTTCCAGTGAAACCACTACATTTGATTGCGTGTTGTTGTGTTAGTTGGTTCTAGTGAAACCATTACATTTGATTGCGTGTTGTGTTAGTTGGTTCCAGTGAAACCACTACATTTGATTGCTTGTTGTTGAGTTAGTTGTTTCCTGTAACACCACTACATTTATATGTTGTTGTGTTAGTTGTCTATGTAACCATTACATTTATTGTGACACCACTACATTTATTTGTAAGTTATTTGTAATATGTATATGTGACATCCATGTGTAACATGTATATGTAACATCCATGTGTAACATGTATATGTAACATCCATGTGTAACATGTATATGTAACATCCATGCCTAACATCTATGTGTAACATCCTTGTGTAACATGTATATGTAACATCTATATGTAACATCCATGTGTAACATGTATATGTAACATCCATGCCTAACATCTATGAGTAACATCCATACCTAACATCTATATGTAACATCTATATGTAACATCCATACCTAACATCTATATGTAACATCTATATGTAACATCCATGTGTAACATCTTATATTGGTAATTGTTTGTCTTTAAGTCTTTTTTTTTAGTCCAACATTAAACGCAAGTATGAAACATAGAGACCTCTAAAAAAAATAGTGTAAAGTTTCATTTTTAGACATTGCGATCTATAAGACAGATGATATAAAGTCGTCTGTGTTTATTAGGCTTATAACTATAGACATACACATTTTTTCAGGGCTGTTATCCAACATATTATAAGGTCTATACACTTATGAACATTCCAGGCTGTTATTAAACATTATGAGGCGGATAATCATTTACACCTTCAAGCTACCAATAATGTCGTCATAACAAAAAACTTATGTCAATTACGAACATAAGGTTACAAAAGAGAGTTTGTGTGGAAACACAAACTCAAAATCGGCCCTCGAAGTGGTCCACCCAGGCAGACAAAAAGGCAGGTATCAATATTTTCAGAAAGAACATCAGAGATGAAAGACAAATGACAGAGAACAATGGAGAAAGAAGGTTGACATATCTTGTGTGGTGCCCCAGCGGTCCAGCTGACCAAAGGATAGGTGAAAGTGAATGTGAAGTTAAATGCGAACCTGGCCTAACTGATGTATTATAATGAATATCTAATTGATCTAATTGTTTAGTAAAACAAAATTAAAATTGTTCCTTTAGTAAAGTTTTCTATTATTATGTTGTAGCACTGCAGTTCAGACGATAATATGAAAAATTACTTATTAATTGTTGTTTTAAATTATGTCTAACTTATATGCATACTAAATAGATTTTTTCTCTTTCAAAAAAAGTACACTTTTTTGTTTCGTGTAAATGTAGTAGTTAGTATAACAGAATGTATTTAACTTAGCAATACAAATGTTGCATTATGGATCTTAACAACAATTTATAAGTCCTCTACTAAAGAGCGCCAGTGTTTGTTACTATTAATAGTGAATAGTTGTAAAAGTGGTGTGTTTTTTTATGAAAGAACTGCTTGCATAAGTGATTTAAAAAATCAGATTTTCGCTTTTAGAAAAGAAAAAAAGTAGTCTTTGCATCAGAACTTTGATGTCGGATTTACACTATTCTTTTTTAGTTTACGGGATCTAAACGGGACGAACGAACAGACTGACAGACATTTCACACGAAACTAATAGCGTCTTTTCCCCTTTCGGGGGCCGCTAAAAAGAATTATTGAGTTAAGAAGTTGTTATTTTAAAGAAACTCCGTTTTACGCATGTTTACTATAAGATCCCATGTTATCTATTTTGGTCAAATGTATCAAATTTTAATCGAATCTTTGGCTGAAAGAAAAGTAGCTAATGGACTAGTGGAGTGGGAAACAACCAGAGATGGCATTTAGTTGAAGCATGTAGAGATGTCTGAATTTCAATCGAAAAAATGGGCATGTACAAAACTGTTATTTCGTTTTTTTGGGTGTTTTTTTTTTTGCATTTTCTGCCGATCTATTAGGTTGTTTGTCTTTATGTTATTTGTTTGTAGTAGTCTGTGTCTCTCTCTCTTTTTTTCTTTCTCTTACCTTCTCTCTGTCTCTCTTTCTCTCTTCTCGCTTTTCTACATCTGTAGATTTTAAAATAAGATCTTCGCTCCATTCCTCGGCTTCCGGTATTCTCTCACCGTATCTTTCTATCTTTCTCTCTCTCCCTCTCTTTCCCTCGCTCCCCCATTTTCTCTTCCTCCTCACTCCCTCTCTCATTCTTTCTCTCTCTCTTCCTCTCTCTTCCCTCTCTTTCTCCCTCCCTATCTATTTCCATCGCTCCCCCATTTTCTCGTCCTCTCTCTCTCCCTCTCTCTCTCTCTCTCTCTGGATTTCATTGTCTCTTTGGCGGAAGTCTAGTCTTCAGTCTTTCAAGTAGTGCCTGTAAGCTGTTTACTTCTGCTAAAGCACATTGACTAGATTACATTTATTCTCTGACAGTATTTCTTCACTGGGCATGACAATCTACAAAGTAGCAATGGGATTCGAACCACCCACATACTCAGAACAAAAAATAAACGAACCCACCTATAACAAAGCTTCCGGATCGTAAATGAATTTGTCTGCAATTGAAAACTGGGCGCACAGCGTCAGTCGTTAATGTACAAATCTATAAATAAACACAAAATCCATGGGAAACAACTACTACAACTTTGACTTCAACGCATGTGACTGACAGCCAGACTGAAAGTAGACCCACCTACGCACAGCAAACATTGTACTTCTAGATTTTTTTTTTCTTTACTTAGCAATGTTATACAAGCCTGGCTATTGCCGATGTTGATTTTTTAAGTTTGTTTTTTGCAAAAAAACAATGTACTCATAGACTAAAGAATATAGTATGGTTTATAATTCGATAGTAGATTAACAGATCGATAGATAGATTATAAAGTATCTGGTGACATATACCTAGTCTCCGAGTCCCTATTTAAGGAAGATTTCATTACTTTAAGTTACTAAACAAACCTAACTTTGAGCCATATATCTAATGGCATCCCATTCAGACAAACCTGTTGTATGAAGGGGCTTATACATCTATATGTTATCTATTCATTTTCTTGCCTGTTGCTAGAATAGAATTTGTGTTTAATGAGAGAGATTACTAGATCTAAACGTCATCTAAAGTAAAGTTTCAGACCTTGCGATGTAAATGGCATCTGTTTCTGCGGCCCACGGTTAACGAGGGTGACCAACCGCCTTTACTTTTCCCCAACTACTGCCGGATGCCTATTAGAGCTGGGTGGACTCAGCGGTGCCTTAAGACTAAGAGCCTGAAATTAAAAATCCCAATCTTCACCGAGATTCAAACCCGGGCCTCTGGTTAGAAAGCTAAGCGCTTTATCACTCGGCCTCCGCGCCTCCCTAAACGTCACGTACTTTGTATGAAAAATTCAATGAAAAAAATTACGACAAAAATATATACGCGCAAGTCACAGTTAAGATTGAGATATAAGCATCTAATGGCTTGGTGGTCGTGTGGTTGTACTCTGGTCTGTTGTCGTGTTGTTTCCGAGTTCGAACCCCGCCCGTTGCAGAAGTCTTGGCTTGGACGTACAATCTTCATTTCGTCCGAAACGTTTCTAACAAATAAAAATGCAATCCAATCACGAAATATGATGCTTATTTCTTGGGTTCTTTCCTGTTCGGGTTCGTTCCTATTCGGGTTCGTTCCTATTCGGGCTCGTTCCTATTCTGGTCATTTCCTGTTCGGGTTCGTTCCTGTTCGGGTTCGTTCATATTCGGGTTCGTTCCTATTCGGGCTCGTTCCTATTCTGGCCATTTCCTGTTCGGGTTCGTTCCTGTTCGGGTTCGTTCATATTCGGGTTCGTTCCTGCTCGGGTTCGCTCCTTATAAATAGTATTGTTAGGACGTGGGTTACAGTAATATAAAATATGAACTCACCGATTCCCAGAACGTTGTAACTAAAGTTTTGATTATTAAGGTTTAATGATAATAGAATATATAAAGCGATACTTCTCTGATCCTTAAGCTTGGGAATCGAATACAATGCTTACTAGTGATTAAAAAAACGAAGCAAAATATAAAAAATCCTTTTAAAAAACAAAGCGTATCTCAGGGAAAGAGCTCCACTCTCACAACTTTATATCTCAAATATGTGGAAGTTAGTTCCCCTTATTCTATATCAAACAAAAATAATTAATCACCAATAATGACCTGACTAATTGTTTAATTAATTAACTGGTTCATGTTTTGTGAGGTACGATATATAACTGTTTAAAGTTTCAACTTGATCCGAGAAATGTTTTTGGCAGAAAGAAGAAGTTCAATTATCTAAGGGGACGAAACACTACATATTTAGCATATATATGAGAGTACTTAAGGGCAGTGCTTTTTTGTAAAGAAGTAGGTGCCAGTACTCAGTGATGGATTGACTAACTTTTAACTACTATAAATTAATAATAAACTTTAAAATACAAGAAAAGTAATATTTTTCCCCACATTGAAAAAGTTGCAGGTACGCCGTACCTGTGCGTACAGTCACAAAAAAAGCAGTGCTAAAGAATTAATTTCCCTTCTTGGTATCAAACAAAATAATTAATTACCGGTAATTAATTGCCTAATTGTTTAATTTTGTATGGATTCTTGTCTTGTCTAGGCCCAAGTATGATTGCGAAAAGTTTCAACTTGATCTGAGAATGGGTGTGGGAGAAATAACGTGAACTGTCTTTTTACCAGACATTCACATAGGCAGGGTGAGTTGATAGAAGCTTTTTAAAAAAAAAAAAACAACATACAAATGTGAAGTAGGCTCAAGTGACTTTGAGAGCAGGCATAAAACTAAAAAGGCAAATCAATCCGAACCTAGTCTTACTGAGCTATACATATTATGTGTCTATGTACTGAAAAATCACCAGGCATTGGCTTCTGAAGGGAAAAAAATATCAGTAAAAATGAAATCGGTTGAAGTCAACACTATTAAAGAATTATGAGGCTAGTGGTGTCATTTGAAGGCTGGTACAAAAACTTTAGAGAGTTTTTAAATCAGTAGCAGGCCATGAACAATACTTCCGGTTTTAGCCTGGGTGGGTTGTGGGGGGGGGAGGGAAATGGTTAGGGCTGGCCATTGTGTGATGTCATGTTTTATCGTAATGACTTTCCGGGCTAAATACATTCTCTTTCATTCACTGATGGTCAGTCTGGACTTTTTGTTTGATACTCTGTCATTGTTGTCGCTTTTTCTCTCTCTATGCCTCAGTCTCTCGCTCTCTCACTCTCAGCCTCTCTCCATCTCTGTCTCTCTCTCTCTGTCTCACTCTCTGTCTCTCTCTCTCTCTCTCTCTCAGTCTCTTGCTCTCTCTCTCTCTCTGTCTCACTCTGTCTCTCTCTCTCTCTCCCTATGTCTCTCTCTCTCTCTCCCTAAGTCTCTCTCTCTCTCTCCCTAAGTCTCTCTCTCTCTCGCCCTCAGTCTCTCTCTCTCTCCCTCAGTCTCTCTCACTCTCCCTCAGTCTCTCTCTCTCTCACACACTCTCTCTCTCTCTCACTCTCTCTCTCCCTCAGTCTCTCACTCTCACTCTCTCTCTCTCTCTCTCTCTCTCTCTCTCTCGCTATTTTATCTTCTTTCGCTTTTTTTTTCTCTATTTTTTTCTTTATTTTTTAAACAATTTTCTTTCTTTCTTTCCTTCTCTCTTTTCTCTTATCTCTTTTTTTTGGTTTTAATTATTATCTATTATCTTTCTCTAATAGTCCTCATTAGTAAGAACACTTTTAATTCAAATTTCGCATAAAGTTCTTCATTTGGTTAAACCTTTTTTGTAGAGCATCAATTTTGATTATTTTTATCAGACATTTATATGAGTTCTAAAGGGAGCTAACAAATAAATGATGGAAACGCACACGATCATGTTTAACTCTTTCTCTCCATAATTATTTACCACATTCTGGTGGAATCAACGCTGGTATCGTCAGTTCGGAGAGAAAGTTTGTATACAAGAAAAACATTTTTAAAAATACTTTCCCAAAAAAAATGCTTTTAGTGTGTAATAGCATTCTTCTTCTTCTTAAACTGTCAGGTTTAGTTGAGCCTTCTGCTCTTGGAACTCAAGGCCAGCAAAAGTGAACAAGAGCTCCCTTTCACCGCCTGAATGAGAACAGTGTACACTGTTCTGTCTGACGGGTTGGTCAGACTCGCGGCAAGAGACAGCGTACACTAATACCCCCGCCATTTTCCTTTTCTATACCAGGCTTAACTGTGCGGGACACGCCATTTATGTAACGGCCCCTTGAGGAACAGCGCTTGGAGTGTGACAAGGTTGTGGGAGCTTTTTTAGAACTCCGCACAGTGCAATGAGGATGCTCTCGCACCCCCTTAGGCACCCCCACGGGAGTTTTGTTTTGCTACCCTTTAGCCTAATCGTTTCCTCCTACGATCGTTTCCACCCGGGCGCCACTATGAGGCAGGGTAGCATGCCCAGGGTGTAATAGCATCAATTAGTTAGGATCAATTGCGTAATTATATGCGCGATTGACCTAGACATTAAACATATGCAATATAAATATTTTACCATTCGTATTTGTTTAGCTTTTAGCTTTCTCAATGCGGCGCGATCTCATCTGGACCAAATGGGTGTACAAAATACAGGAAGTGTTGATGAGCTAGGTTTTTAAAAAGGCCTGGGTTAATTCTTCTTCACATTTTAGCCCTGCAGAGTCAAATGTTCAGCTCTTTTGTTTGCAGTAGAAAAAAAAATGTCACTTTAAATGAAGTATTAGACTTTCACTCTATGACTTTAAATGTATTTAACTACAAATAGGCAAACATGTAAGTGTACTAAAGGAGATTGTATATAAATACCAACTGACACGAATTGAGATATTGTAAAATTATAATTCAATTAATTTTTTAGTTGGCAACATGGAAATTTAATTAAGCGTCCTTGACATTGTTTAAGTAACTAAAGAATCTCCACACACACACACACACACACACACAAACAATGACTTTAAGACTCGATAAATATTTTAATGAGTGTATCAAATGAAGGCCTTTCCTCGCGTCTTATAACACTGTGCCTCATCATTAGTTCTTGCTCACGTCTGATAGTCATTTATCCTGAGTGACGTCCCTTTAATTACAAACATAACAAATGAACAAAGACCAACACAGCTGATCTTGACGGGATGCTTCCGGTTTTTATTTTTCTTTGTTTGTTTGATTGTTTCTTTGAGGAGGAGACTGCACATAGTATACATTGAAAAGCGTTTTTAACTGAACGTTTTAATTTTTAAAAATAATATAGAAATACAAACGCTTGGTCCAGTGGTGCGTGCTTCAGACTGTTTTCTGATCGTCCCGAGTGCGAATCCCCTGCCGTTTCGCAGGATTTATGCCTTAGGATGTAATAGCCTTTATATTATTCAACATATTTTTTCAATTTTATGAACATCTATAAATATCAAGGAGATGCGATGACTGGGTGGTAAGGCGCTTGGCCTCCGAACCGCGGGTCCCGGGTTCGAGTCGCGGTGAAGACTAGCATTTTTTTTTTTATTTCACCTCTGAGTCCACCCAGCTCTTATGGGTACCTGGCATTTGTTAGAGAAATGTATAGGTTGGTCGTTGTGCTGGCCACATGACATCCTCATTAACCGAGGGAAACAGTAACAGATGACCGTAACATCATCTGCCCTATGGACCGCATGGTCTATAATTTATAATTTAATCTATTAATTATAAAGATCAAAGTGTTTTAGTTTAGCTACATTACCTATTAGCACACATTTTCCTATCATTTCCCTTGAAATGTACTGATATTATTGCCGTTTTCATTATTGACCAATTAGGTAAAGCGAGATAAGCGCATTTGCTAGCATTGTCGCGCCGTCGTAAGAAAGCCGGTGAAGGCTGGACGGGAAAAGATGCACAAAGGGACATTAACTCAATTTATTTTTTTCAGCTCAATTAGCTCCCTTCATCAATGCTAGATAACCGAAGGCAACAGAGTGCGAGCCCTTAAAAATAAGTTAGTATAACTTATTAAAACCAGGACACCAAGTTGCAGCAAGGTGTATTAGATGCAATAATTATTAGCATTAGGCGATTGCAAGTCTGACAATGAGATAATAGCCCAGTAATGTCTAGAAAAGAGATGCTATGATTATCTTTGAGTTTCTAACAGTAATTTGTAAAACATTTTCAAAGTCCTAAAATACAATTTAGCACTATTTATTTATATATCTCTAGACCGACCAAACGTTGAATTGTCCCATCCAAAATATGATTTATGTATTTTGTTTTATTGTATGACACACTATCGTGATCACTGTCTCCAGTGAAATTCATATTATCATGCTAAAAATTATATTTGTATGTCGTAAAACTGTATGCCTGTTTGTAAAATCTTTTACATGTTTCGGATGCTTAGATTATGAAGATAATTACATGCTAGCCCAAAACCTCCCACAGGACGACGAGGCATGGTAGCGGGCGGGGCTTGAACCCGGGACCTTCCAGACAACCGACAGACAGTCCAGGGCGAATAGCATACGGCCAGGCAGCCCTAACTTTGCTAGTAAATTACCCTTTCGTTGTCATCTGAAAAGTACAGGTTGTCGCGCTAATTAAACAATGTACTGTTGCATAGACAAATAGCCGCTAGAACTAATTAAAATAGGACCAGGTTTTTCGTTAATGTACACAGATTGATTTCAATTGATAAGTTCCCAGACACATATTCCGAATGTCTACCAACAAGGTCTTAACTAAATATAAACCACTGATATAGAGTTTTGTTTTTAGCGGTTCGCGAAAGGGGATAGACGATATTAGTTTTGCGTGGCCTGCTGGACCGTTGGGGCACCACACAAGATCTGTCAACCTTCTTTCTCCATTCTTCTCTGTCATTTTTCTTTGATAAAATTTCATTCTGATTTTCTTTCTGAAAATATTGAAATCAGCCTTTTTACCTGCCTGGGTGGACCACTTCGGGGGGCCGATTTTGAGTTTGTGTTTCCACACAAACTGCCTTTGTAATCTTGTTAATTTTCAATTTGTCTTTCTTTCATTGATCATTTACTGCTTCACTTTTTTTTTGGGGGGGGGGCTTTTTATTTCTCCTCTCTTCCTCCTTCTTTCATTCTCTGTGTGACTCTATCTATCTTTTTCTGTCATTTTTTTCTTTCTCTCTTGTCCTTGCTCTCCCTTTCTCTCTGTCACAATCCCTTTCTGTTTTCTCTCTGTCACAATCCCTTTCTGTTTTCTCTCTGTCACAATCCCTTTCTGTTTTCTCTCTGTCACAAACCCTTTCTGTTTTCTCTCTGTCACAAACCCTTTCTGTTTTCTCTCTGTCAAAGTCCCTTTCTGTTTTCTCTCTGTCAAAGTCCCTTTCTGTTTTCTCTCTGTCACAATGCCTTTCTGTTTTCTCTCTGTCACAATCCCTTTCTGTTTTCTCTGTTTCTCTCTCTCTCAGTCTGTCTTTGTGTCTCTCCCTTTCTCTGTCTCTGTCTCTCTGTCTCTTTCTCTCTCATTCTCTATCTGTCTCTCTCTGTCTCTTCCTCTCTCTGTGTCTCTTTCTATATTTCTCTGTCTCTTTCTCCTTCTCTTTCTCTGTCTCTCTCTGTCTGTTTCTCTGTCTCTCTCTATCTCTGTCTCCCTCTCCCTCTCTTTCTCTGTTTCCATCTGTCTCTCTCTGTCTCTTTCTGTCTCTCCCTGTTTTCTCTGTCTCTCTCTGTTTCTCTCTGTCTGTTTCTCAGTCTCTGTTTCTTTCTGTCTGTCTCTCTCTCTCTCTCTGTCTCTCTGTCTCTTTTCTCGCTTAATTATTCTCCATTAAGCATGCTTTGTCCAGCTGCCTTCATGTGTATCATCTTTTTACAATATTTGCAAACAATATACGCAAACGTTTAGATAGATACCCTACCCCTATCTCTCTCTCTCTCAATCACTCTCTCCCTCTCACTCACACACACGCGCGCCACTCATTAAGAAATGCCACCACCATCTGGTAAACAACATTAACCTATTGTGCCTGGCTAGAACAAGGAAACAAGTAGATAAGTAGCCAGGGGAGAGGAGAGAGCGGGGGGAGGGTCTAGAGGTACGCCCCTGGACATGGCACTAGAGCTCATTAACTGTATTGTATTGCGCCCAGCTGATCGGAAACCCAGATCTTTTCACATCTAAACATTGCCGCAGCGAGCTCTTCAACTCGGAGAGGGAAAAAAACACAACTAACTAGAACGAGGCTAGTAACATATTGTTGGCGTTGTCAAGACGATCCAATCCCGTGATGAAAAGCAAAACGTTTTCTTGCCCCCGCCCCCCCCCCCTCCTGGCCCATGACTTTTTTCGTTTATATCAAACCATTACATCAGTGCTTCCCAAACTTTGTCCTTAATGGAACACTTTCGCACATTCTGAGATTTATCGGGACACTTATTTTTTTAACAGATTAATTTACGTAGTGGTCTAGTGGTCAACTATTACTCCAGCAGCTCGTAGAGCATCTATTCAGGCCTCAAACACAGTTTGGGAAACACTGCATTACATTATTACATTATTCTGTTTCCTGAACGTTTCTGGAACTAGACTTTGTTTGCACTACCACAGGGTCATCAAGTACTGACGTCTTGGATAGTCATTAAACTAATGATCTTTAAGTTACAGCGCTGGGCAGTTCCAATTCTACACCCCCCCCCTCTCCCGTACGCAGACCACACACTACCCATTCCACTTGCCCTCATTAATTGTTTTTTTTTCTAAATTACTTTATTCATACAAGAGATCACTTAATAAGAACTCATTTATTTTAAAATAAATACATATTAGATTTAATTATTTTTGATATCGTGTTGATGAGGTAAAATGTGAATTTAAAAACAAAAAATTAGTTTTTGATGTGCTATTCTTATATTTGTGGCTCTGAATAATCTATCACACCTGATGGTTTCAGTACCTATTTGGTATGTGGGTGAGGTCATGCATGTGTTGGTGTGTATTTGCTTTTATTTTTGGGTTGGTTATCCTTTAGATGTTGATATGCTAATTCTTGAATCATTTTTCTGTCTCTGATGGTTTCAATAGTTATGTAGTATGTCATTAATATTATGTAAAGTAATTAGATATATGTTGATCATGTTACAAATTTTCTCTTGAATTCTTTGATTTAATATTTGTGAAATGTGAGAACTTACAAATAAAAATTAAATTAAAAAAATAATAATAAAATAATAAAATAATAATAAAATAATAATAAAATAATAATAAAATAATAATAAAATAATAATAAAAAGCCCACAAAAGAGGCTGGAGGGCCCAAAAAAGAGGCATATAAAGCCCAAAAAAAGAGACAAAGAAAAGAGGCTTAATGCCCAAGGATTCCTATGATGACAAAACTAAAATTAAATAGCGTAAATTCTGAGGTATCCTAAAAAAAAAATAATATTTTTAATAAATTGTTTCTTCCATTGTTGCTATTGTAACATCGACTGGCCCCTAATCATCAATTTTTTTATTTAAAATTCTATCAGACGTTACCGAAGTACGTGTGAATGTCCGTATTGGCTGAATAGATTCTGATGTAACGAGAAAGACAATTGCGTTATAAATAAATGTGAGCCACCTGATGAAAGTCTAACTTACAAGTTACAGTGATAGTCGGAGACTGTCTGCCTATCTGTCTGTCTGCTTGCCTGCCTGCCTGCCTGTCTGTCTGTCTGTCTGCCTGTCTGTCTGCCTGTCTTTCTGTCTGTCTGTCTGCCTGTCTGTCTGTCTGTCTGTCTGCCTGTCTGCCTGTCTGCCTGTCTGTCTGCCAGTCTGCTTGTCTGTCTGTCTGCCTGTCTGTCTGCCAGTCTGCTTGTCTGTCTGTCTGCCTGTCTGTCTGCCTGTCTGTCTGCCTGTCTGTCTGCCTGTCTGTCTGTCTGCCTGTCTGTCTGTCTGTCTGTCTGGCAGCAGTCCTGTTTACGTCTTTCCTCCCACTTCTCGGAACAAGTTGAAACTTCGCAGGATTATTCATTGTCGTGGACAACACATGATTCAATCAAAAAAATAACCAATAAGTTAATTAATTAGTTGTAATTAATTTGGTTTTATATAGAAAAGGGGAAATAAATCTTCCAGCGTCCGGAGATATGACAGTAAATTTGCATTTGTTTCCCTTTGTTGTTGTTTTTTATAAAGTATCTATATATGTATACAATTCTCGTCGTCGCCCAACCATTTGGTATACCACGCAAGCACGCCGAGTCTCTAACATTCGATGAAAAAGTCATGGGAAGATAACTATTTTATTTCTGCAAGTCGGACTAGAGTTACCCCAAGTAACTTTTGCGGCGACAGAGAGCGAGGCTCATCAAAAAAAAAGAGGGTGTGGGGTGTATGCTACGTCGCGGGTCGGCTCGTTGTTTATGCTTTGCTTGTTTCCTAATGCCTCCAGTTCTACTGATAATATTTAAATTTCAATCACCTACCAAGTTCGTGGATGTGTTTCCAGTTCATCATGATGTCATTCATCGCTTCGCACTCATGTTTGCACAACAAAGTTAACAATGTCATTGAATCCAAACACAAACACAAACCAAAATGTTTAGCCCGTGAAACGTTTCGAAACACTCGGATTTTAAACCTTGCCCGTTTTTTTTTCATTTGTTTTTTTTTTGTTTAGTTTTTTTTTATTTGTTTTGTTTTTTTTTTTTTTGTTTTTTTATTTAGCGTAAACAAATAACAGAAGTAGTAGACGGGGTAATGGGGTGCCAGAAAAGGGTGCGGGAGCTGCTGGTGAGCTTGGGAACAATGCTGAGAACCTAGTCACATGTTAGCGCCACACAATGGGAAAATGTTTCCCTAATTTCTGTACAAAGTTCTCAAGCCGCGTGGCAGACATTAATTTTAGTGAGCAAACCGAACGGCCGTTGGCAGAAAGCAAATACTCCATGTTTGCGCTTTGCTAGAATTTTCAGATAACAGGGGGGAGGAGGGAGATTCCTGCCCCCCCCCCCATTCTCTATTCCCTGAGACCTCCTGGTACATTACCCTCTCCTCTCCGTTGGGTGTTTGTTGTATAGTGTTGCTAACACTATTGAGACATTCAAATAGAAAGAAAGATAAAACGGGTTTTAAAAACATAACAAATACAAAACCGTTATGGGGAAAAAAACTAACTATAAATTGTTTTTTTAATTTCTATTTGTCTTTCTATACCTGTTAATGGAGGCGCTATGGCTGAGCGGTAAAGCGCTTGGCTTCTGAACTTGGGTTCCGGGTTCGAATTCTGATGAAGACTGGGATTTTAAATTTCGTTATCTTTGGGCGCCTCTGAGTCCACACAGCTCTAATGGGCGCCTCTGAGTCCACCCAGCTCTAATGGGCGCCTCTGAGTCCACCCAGCTCTAATGGGTACCTGACATTAGTCGTGGGAGAGTAAAGGCGGTTGGTCGTTGCGCTGGCCAAATGACACTCTCGTTAACCATGGGCCACAGAAACAGATGACCTGTCACATAGATCTCAAGGTTTGAAAGAGGAAACTTTAATTTACTTTACATACCTTTTAACTGACATCTTCTACCCCGTGTGTGTGTGTAGTCTGTGTGTGTGTTTCAATAGGCTGAGTAGATTCTGATGTAACTATCATGTAAGCATGAGTAAGCCCACTCGAGATAAGGTTCGAAGTAAGCAAGTGAAATTTAAAGCCAAGGTACTAACTTACACATTGACGCACAGACGGACAGACAGACGGACGTGTTTCTCCATATATTGAGTTGTATTTTGTTTAAAATCTTAATTTCTTGTATTTCTACATCTACATTGAAATTAAAATCTATTAAATGAAGTTTGCTCAATGTTTAAAAAGCTTATATCAATGCATTCTGTCTTTCCGTCTGTCTGTCGGGTACAAAACTCCTACACGTTATTTCCATTATCGGATCAAGTTGACACTTTGCACAATTACTCATTGTCGATAATCGACCTTTTACTTGTTTTAATTATCAAGATGTATTGAAATATACCTAGCTTAAAGTGAAACGGATCCAATAGCCTATATATCCCATGATAAAGATTTGAAGAAGAAAAAACATAGATCTAGGTTGTAGACTCTTTATTCTGTCACGTTTGAAATGTGTTGGGTTTAACTGGTGTTTAAAGGGATTCAGTAAACCACTTTGAAGTAATCTTGAGCTTACGGAGCCTAAGCTCTGTCCGGCTAATGGCCTGTAGCCCTGGGGTCCGAGGGTCACATTGAGTTTGTCTTTCTGTTACGCTTTTTAAAAAAAAAGTCAAAGTACATTTAGACCGTCAGAATTTAAAGTTCAGTGGTTTCCATGGCTACCAGTTAGTGACAGCCACATTACCCTAACTACTGTTAACCCTTCCAGCAGACGTCAACTCTTTTTTAAACTTGACACAGACATTTTTGGTTTAGTTGATTTGAAGGAAACATACAGAACTCGGCATTGTTAAAAAAAAATTATCATTTTAACTTTATTGTTCTTAGCAGCGAAAGAGGGGGGGGGGGCATTATAGTTTATTAGTTACCCGAAAAAGGCCCTCAACCCACTGACGAGTGGCGAGTGTTTTCTCTCTCTCTCTCTTCCCAGTCTCTCTGTCTCTCTCTCTGTCTCCCTCTCTCTCTTTCTGTCTCTCTCTCCCTCTCTCTCTCCCCCAAGTCTCTATGTCTCTCTGTCTCCCTCTCTCTCGTTCTCTCTTTCACTGTCTCTCTCTAGCTGTCTCCCTGTCTCTCTCTGTCTCTGTCTCTCTCTCCCTCTCTTTCCGTTTCTCTCTCTCTCTCTCTCTGTCTCCCCTCTCTCTCTCTGTCTCCCCTCTATCTCTCCCTCTCTTTTCGTTTCTCTCTCTCTCTCTCTCTGTCTCTCTCCCTCTCTCTCTCTGTCTCTCTCTCTTTCTCTCTCACTCTCTGTCTCTCTCTCTTTCACTCTGTCTCTCTCCTTCTCTTTGTAATTCAGACAACAGACAGAAGCTGAAATCAACACACTCTGTTTTCAGTACGATGTAGATTCAGCTTAGACTGCTCATTAGGAGATCCAAACTCTCGCAAGCTGCAACGAGCCGCCTTGGGAGCTCTCCTGTTTTATTCACGCAAACGACGTCAACAAAATGATCACTCGGGAGAAACCTGACCGTTCTAAACATATGATAGACTCTAGAATCGCATTGGAGAACACGTATTGAAATAAAAGTGGTTCTTCGTGACAACCTTTTGACTCCACCCTGCTACAGATAGTAAAAAAAAAAAAGTAGTTTCCCCTTTCAGACCTTGCGATCTACGGGGCAGATGATGTTAAGGTCATCTGTTGTTTTTTTTCTGGATCGAAATTCAAAATCCGAGTCTGCACCGAAATTCAAACCCAGGATCCCAGGTTCGGAAGCCAATAGCTTAACCCCTCAGCCACCGAACTCCCTTCTGCTAAAGATGCCTTTCGTGAAATCAGTATGAAAGGGCCTGCTTAGAAAAATGGAACGACGTAACTTAATTTAACAAATGGGAAAATAATCTCTTAATGTCATGGATCAGACGTCTTGGTTGAAATACCCAACATGGATCAGACGTCTTGGTTAAAATACCCAAACTATGGCGAGATGTTAAAGTACGTGATTTCTTTTTTATTTCTGTCGCCTCATGAAACAACATAATGGCTTCAATGAAATCTTAACCCATACTGCAACTTCTGCAAGTCTTCCCCTTTACCTAGCCCTTAGTCTTTTGAGCCTTTGGGGCACCACACATGATCTGTCGACCGTCTTTCTACATATCTGTCTTTCGCCTTGAATAAAATTTCTTTAATTGGTCTAACAGACCCGTCCATTCTTTTATGTTGTCTTCCCATCGCTTTCTCTGTCTGCCTCGTCTTCTTTTTCCTGGTACTGTTCCCTGAAGGAAGATAGATTTTTTGAGCCCCCGATGGCCATAGCGTTTGAGCTTGTGTTGTTGTGTTTTTTTACAGTAGCTAGCACATCATCTTGAGGTCTAATTGCTGTATTAATCCTGTTTCTAATCTCTTCATTGGTAAACGATGCCTTGGATATTTCTGTAGCATCTCATGTCCATTGCTAGGATCTTCCTCTCTAGATCTGCAGTCAGCTTTCAAGATTAACAGGCATATAAAATGTCGCCTTCACCAGTGAGTTCATCAGTCTGATATAAGTGAGCCTAAACAACATCAAGCAAAGGAGTCAAAACCTTGAGATTAAAAGATATCTTTTTTAGCCCCAAAATTATCCAATCCGTAGCGGTTTCATCTTCAAGTATGATGTGTATGTCCAGCAGTAAGGGAAATCACTGATGCTTGTCACATTCAAGATTCTGGAGTGGCTGCACCGTTGATTTGTGTCCCTTTGAAGTCTGGTCGTCTGCGAAAGTAAACAAAAGATATTGGTCTGGGGAGTTTGGAGTGAGAAGGGAGGCAAGCTTTTGAGTGATTCCAGGAATAGCAAAAAATCAATTCATTTTAATTATCAAGGTATTGTTAAATCGATACCGATTCCTTTTTTTCTATGTTTTGCTATTTTCTGAGCATTATAAAATGATATACAGCTGATTAGAGCTTTACTAAACAAGCACATTTTTTAATAATTATTCAAATTGACGGACACCATTTCTAAAACCTTACAGAGAAGGGAGAAAATTCGAAAGACACTGAAATTCTCGGTTACCACCATTCTATAAAGACAACACTGACTGATACAATTTTTTGAACACGTAATTTGTCCCACACCCGATCTCGGAACTAGTTGAAAATTTACATAGTCATTTACACAATTATTTTACCTAAAAAATGAGGCAATCCAAAAATTAATCAATCAGGTAACTACATATTCGTAATTAATTATTTTATTTGGTATCGATAAAGAGGAAAAAAATGTTACTAATTAACAGTATATGTGTAGTTACTTCCCTTATTAAGCTTTGTTCACCCGTTCTCCCACTTCCCACTCTCGTTAAGTCTGAGCAATATCTGAACGGTGTTACACTAGCCAACTTCATAGTGAAATCATGGAACTGACGGTTTTCTCATATGTCATTTTAGCTATGTCATCTTCTACTGAATTAAAAAATATATATTATTTCATCAATCAGTAGTAATTATGTAATTTTGTTTCATATTGTAAAAGGGAGCTTATTCCTGCAGTATTGTATTATATGGTACTGGTTGTTTTTAATATATAGGGCTCTTTTGTGACAGTATTCCCCCGGTACGGTGTACGGCACCTTTTTTCAATGTGGGGGAAAATTATTATTTTTCTTGTATTTTAAAGTCAATTTTTTATTGATATGCTAGTAGTTAAAAGTTAGGCAATCCATCGCTGAGTACCGGCAGCTAATCACTGAGTACCGGAACCTATTTTTTACACAAAAAAAAGTACTGTATATATATATATATATATATATATATATATATATATATATATATATATATATATATATATATATATATATATATATATATATATATATATATATATATATATATATATATATATATATATATATATATATATGGCTCCTTCTGTCTCGTAAGACAATGGATGCGCCCAGATGAGTCACCGGCTTTGGTTTCGTCTTGAGACGGGGCAGAATCTGGAGTGACTGATCAAGCCAATTCTGGATCGGCAGAGTTTGCCACAGTTTGAGCATTTATATTCATCTGTCCTAGGGCTCACTGACAGGGCAGCTTTCTTTTTCTTTCTCTTGACCGATGCAGCTTCATTTCTTTTGCATTCAGCAAAGTTCGTACCAGCACGTACACTCTGTTTCCATGCTGTCCGGTCTTGGGCTATATCTTCCCACATAGTTTGGTTGATACCCGTGGCTCTCATGTCTCGCTTGCAGACATCTCTGTAAGTTAGTCTTGGTCGGCCCTTGGGTCTGGCTCCCTCTGCTAGCTCAGCGTACAGGATGTCTTTAGGGATTCTTCTATCTGGCATGCGAGTGACATGACCGAGCCAGCGTAGTCTTCTCTGTTGAAGGAGAGCATAGATACTGTGTATGTTGGCCCGTGTCAAAACTTCCTGGTTGGTGACACGATCCCTCCAGGAGATGCACAGTATGCGTCGCAGGCAGCGTAAGTGGAAGCTATTTAATCTGTGCTCTTGACGCATGTAAGTTGCCCAGCTCTCACTGCCATATAGAAGTGTGCTCAGAATGCAGGCATTGTAGACAAGGATTTTTGTTGCCGTGGTCAATTTGGTATTTTCCCACACACGCTTAGAGAGTTTTGCCATTGCTGCAGAAGCCTTCCCTATTCTTTTGGTCAACTCAGTGTCTAAGTTTAGGTCGCTGGCTATTGTTGCTCCCAAGTATGTGAACTCCTGCACCACCGTAAGTGTGTGATTTCCAATGTGTATCACTGGTATTTCTGCAACATCTTGTGCCATGATTTCAGTCTTGGAGAGGCTAATTGTGAGGCCAAACTCTTGACAAGCAGCTGCCAGTGCACTCACAAGCCTCTGTAATCCTTCTTGTGAATGAGATATTAGTGCGGCATCATCTGCGAACAGCAGTTCTCTAATCAAGATACGCCGTCTCTTCGTTTTGGCTTTAAGGCGTGCCAGATTAAATAGCTTTCCATCGGATCTACTGTGGATATATATTCCATCTTCCAGGGATTTGAAGGTTATATATATAATTATATATCGTTACTACTCATAATACGGAAGACAGACGTAGATAATCCTTTACTTGCAGCATACATCAAAGGGACTAAATGAAACTCGAGAAAACTACGTTCATTCTGCATATAAGAAACACACATTCTATCAATTGCCATACTGTGTATGGACGTGATACTGTACTTACCCGGGTGCCAACTGTATTGTTTTTTTGGTAATGCTGCTCTGACATATGACCCCAATGAATAGATCCAGACTACCTCTGAGGTGTATGATTAACAACAAAACTGTCTCAATTTATATTCACATCTTGTGTCTCCCAGTGAAGTAGAGACTGTACAGTGTGGAGCATTTCAGCCAGGACGACTGCGTTCTCGGCAGTCTTCATCACATTGATTTTGTTGTCCTCTGCGTTATGTTTTATATTGTTATTGTAATCTCTGAAAGACACAAAGATAAACGTACAGTTCTCGTCCCATATGCTAGGACAAATTTGTACAAGCACTCCTTCTTCCCTAGTGCTATTAGAGCATGGAATGGGTTGCCTGAGCTAGCCAGGAAAACCATTGACTTGGCAGAATTTAAGTCATTGGCTAATATGCATGACTAATTGCATGACGCGTAGGACGTAATCATCTTCTTTTGTTGAAGTAACGTCTGTATTATATAAGATAAGATAAGTGTATATGATATAACCACATATAGAGCTCTATAAAAAATATTTATATACTACTACTTTTTGACATTTCAAAAGATCCAAAAAAATTAAGTCGGGACAAAAGGGTAAAAGGTTGGGTTGATGCTTGTGGGTGCTTGTATATATAAGGGTGACCTTTTCTAAACAAAGAACAAATCACAAGGAAGATAAACCATTTATATTTATAAATCTCAGTAATTGCAGATCAAGCCTCCCATTTATATAAACGTTGGTCTAATTGTTGATTTTTTTTTCTTATGTCTTCAAGCTGAGAGTTTGTTGGGTCAGAAAGATACGTACGTAGGGCTTCTAGCTTTCAAGTGAACAAAGTTTTAGTTTGATTCTAAACAAAAAGGGCTGACCCACAGGGCCTGCCTATGAGTATGGATTGTGTGAAAAAAACAAACTTTTTTTTGTTTTCGATTTTTTTAAATTGTAAACATCTCAAGAACTTTCACATTTTTTTCCCTTGAACTTAAAGAAAAAAGTAGCACACATGGAATACGAATTTATTTAACAAGGGAGGCTGCCTAGTTGAGTTCCGAAGACTGACGTCACGACAGTCCCGAGTCCGAACCTTGCCCGCCGTCATCCAGGACCATCCGTTGTAGAAGGACTGAACGCTGACCTGCGACGTCATATGTAGGCAGTTTGGACCAATAGCACGTTGCCACGTCACTGGTTTGTATGACGTTGCAGTTCAGTGTTGAGGCCTTCTATAACTAACGGTCTCGCGTCCTCCCATGCCGTCCTGCAGGAGTTCTGCACTAGGACGTAATTTTCATTTATGAAACTTAATACAATTCAAATCAAATGACGCCTTTAGTTCGCCCCATTGATTTCTTCGTTTTCTCTCACTAGAATGTAATGCATATGCCATGTAAATGTATGCATGTATGCTGTATAATCTATACCACTTTTATATCTAATTCCTAATTGTATATGTCATTCTTACACACCTTCCGTTAATATGGATGACATACAAGACCTATGTATTTCGTTCTTAAATCAAAATCTGGTTACTTAAAATTCACTGTATTGCCGAAGATATGGGTTTAGCTGAAAGAATCTCCGTGATTCTCTTTACGAAGTAAAAACTCTTTAGTTCTACACGTAGAAATAACAGAAAGATTGAACACACTATTAACACAGAATCATGGGCGTCCGCAGGATTTTTTAGATGGGAGGTGCAAGTTGCCACCTATGGCTAATAGTCGTAGCTTTAACTATTTTTATTACAGAGAATATTAAGTTCACTGTAAATACATAAAAACGAACACGTGACACAGACTATTTATTGTACACGTTGGTCAGTTTATCCGTGCGGTCCGTGCATGCCAACCGGTTGGTCAAACAAAAAATGCATACGCTGCCAAAACTGTCCAATAACTTTACTACTGAATTGCTTCTCGTCGCCCTGGACAAGCCGGCGATGAACGCTTGTCTGGGAGTTCTGATAGTGTTCTCAACGTTGAAGATGTAGACAAAACAGGTTGAGCTGAGCTTTATTATTGCATGAGAGGCGCGTTAATAAAGGAACTAGCGAATCGAGATACGGAATGTAAATCCATGTTCTGTAATAATCCCAAATTCCAAACATGTGGTTTTAATCGGTGTGTCTGTCGACTGCAAAGTCTCGACTGCAAATTCTCAACAGTACCAACTCAATACCAAGTTTGTCTACCAGCATTGTCGCCTTATTCAGGATGACATCTCTGAAGTGTTCCTCGGCAAGGTCTAGTTGGTTTTTGTTTATGTATTTAATGAGACTGGTAATGTGCTGTTTAGCGGCGACTTATGCTACAACTTATAACTTATAAGTTACAATATCGACAAAATCAACTAGAAATAAAAACAATAAATAAAGTTGACTTTCGTAATAATATAAAATGGTATTTTAAACAAAATCTCGCTCACTACAATGACACTTCAGTCTCACGTTCTGGAGTCGTCTTTCCTAGCTAAGACCACTGACGACTATTCCGTTTATTTTGCATCATTCACAACCAATCGCTAACCTCTTCCCAGCGTCACCATAGAAACACACACATACTCTATAACACCCAGGCCCAGCGCCTTAGAGGGGCACCGCGATAAAGTAATCTTTTGTCATCATTAGCCCATCATATTTATATTCATGGCCCTAATATGATGTTAGCTCAGGGCGTCGCTCACTGCTAAGACTGCTATTGAAAAAATCTTGACTTTGACGCTTATAATTAAGAGTTTAAACTAATTAATACAAAGCTTTCATTCTGCTTCCTTCAGACTGACTTTTGTTTGCTATGCCACGGAATTGAGACAAAACAACCAGCAAGAAATGAGTGTCACTATATTATACTCCAATGTCAGTTCGACGCTGGATATTACACTTCCGGAAATCAACTTAACGTCGGGTCTTGGCGTCCCTGACAACGGCACCGATGATGAAAGGAGGTAATTTCACATTTTTATTAGAAAGTAACTTATTTAAAATTTTCTTTTGTAAAGCGGATTGTTCACGCTAATAGCATGCTCAGGGTTCTATGGTCTGATCACTTTTGTGGGACAAGTGATGAAGTGGGACTCTGGGAAAAGGTTTCCGTGCTGCCTTTAGGCGCTCAGCAAACACAATTTAGTTCAGGTCGCTTTCGAGCTCAAGCCTCCATGATCAGGGCCGAATTTATCCACATGCAACACAAGCTTTAGAGCCACTAAGAAATATTTAGCACTGATATAAAATATCTGAAACTATAAGGGTCTCCAAAAGGGCCCCAAAATCTCAAATAGATTAAGGCATTTTTAAGTCAAATTACGGCTCTGCCCTTGATAGTTAGAAAAGTGGTCAATGCCTCGCAGCTACATATCCCACAATGCAGTTTTATTCTGAACATTTGAGAATGATTGAGTTGTTCATAAGTAATCTTCATAGACTCCACTAGCAGACTCCACTATCAGGCCTCACTAGCAGACTTTACTATCAGGCCTCACTAGCAGACTTCACTAGCAGACTTCAGTTGCAGACTCCACTAGCAGACTCCACTAGCAGACTCCACTAGCAGACTTCACTAGCAGACTTCAGTTGCAGATTCCACTAGCAGACTCCACTAGCAGACTTTACTATCAGGCCTCACTAGCAGACTTCACTAGCAGACTTCAGATGCAGACTCCACTAGCAGACTTCACTAGCAGACTTCAGTTGCAGATTCCACTAGCAGACTCCACTAGCAGACTTTACTATCAGGCCTCACTAGCAGACTTCACTAGCAGACTTCAGATGCAGACTCCACTAGCAGACTTCACTAGCAGACTTCAGTTGCAGATTCCACTAGCAGACTCCACTAGCAGACTTTACTATCAGGCCTCACTAGCAGACTTAACTAGCAGACTTCAGTTGCAGACTCCTCTAGCAGACTTCACTAGCAGACTTCACTAGCAGACTTCGTAGACGTGAAATGATATGCATGGATTAATCCGTCAGTTACGTGACTTTGCACGCAAGCAAAGGCTCTTTGATCCTTCGAGTCCAAAATGGTTTTATTTATTGCGTAATCAAACTCTTATTAGTGGCCTGTTTGCGTGCGTTTTGTGTGTGTGTGTGTGTTTTTGTATTTTAACTCTTTCTCTCCTAATTAACGATACCATCGTTGATTTGATCCCATTAAATTAAATTTGAAAAGACTATGGAAGCCATCGACACTAAGATCCGTCTGGTGCTCTCCCCGGTCAAAGCCACATTTTTTGTTTGCTTGGGAATCTTGGAAGCTAAATGCTGAACGAGAGAAGAACCCAGCAATGGAATTGAGACGCTATTAGAGGGATCCTAGATATCACCTACGAAGGCCGCATCACATATTAGTAGTCCTGCTGACAACTGTCAAAAAATTCCACCGGGGAACAATATCAGAACAGGAAAATTAAGTGATAGGATTGGACAAGCGATTATACCAAACGCAAAGAACAGTAAGGAATGGGGGAAGACAGTCGACGGATCACATGGTGCCCCAACGTTAAAAAATAAGGGATAGATGAAGTATGATGAGCTATAAATTCTATAATAGAAAAGGAAAGCCCTATAGATATCAAACGAATTGTACTTTTTATATTTATATATTAGGAATATGCGTAAAAATATTGGTGTAAATGCTAGCAAATATGTTTTTAATCCACAGACGTATCTATGAATCGTACACTCTATACACCGTGACCTATGCCATGGCCACATACTATCTCTACGTCATCGCCGCCTTCGGTGTGCCGGGCAATGTGGCTAGTATCTTCACCATCATCACACTACCGACTGTCTCGTCCTCCAAGGTCAGTGACTGTAAGTTAGAGGTAATCAGAATATTTCTCTCGTTGGATAGGATTCCAGTCTTTCGTATGCATGGGCGCTCGCAGGCATGTGCAATGGGGGTGTAAGTGCACTACCCTGTATTCTGAGTAGCTAAATCCAGGCCAATCTTTTGCACCTTCAAATCAATTAACTTCTTCTATGTAGCAGTTAAACAAGTAATAAGCTAGCGGGAAGCGTGGCCGAGAAGCTATGTACGCTTGAACTTGGCTCGGCTTGGCTACCTAAGAAGGGGGCTCGAGGTTCGACACCCGACTCGAGCAGAGTTGTGTTTACTGAGCGCCTAAAGGCAGCATGGAAAAACCTTCTCCCAGATACCCCCTCCTCCCACTGGTCCGCAAATGAGATTGGATCATAGCGTTCTGAGCATGCTTAAAGCATGAAAGTAGCGCTATATATAAAAGCTACAATTTATTTTATACTTAATACTTCTACAAATGTAGTTTTAAGAATAACATTAAATCATAGAAGCTGGCCTAGACTAGTCAGGGGGATCTAATCGTCAACCGTGTACGCTTTATTAGTCTAAATGCTTGCAATTATTTGCAATATAAAACATGTGAAATATTCTCATTTGCACATAATCCTAGTCGTAAGTTAAGGCCTAGAGTGTTAGCTCTTTTTCGATCCGATAAATGTGAAGGTTTTTTTTAACAAGAGTGAAGAGTGCAGTCATCTTGGTAAATTCATTTACGTCATGCCGAGGTAAGGTCGGTGTTAGGGTTAGATAAAAAAGGCATGTCGATGAACCTACGATAGCAGACGATGTAAGAAAGTGCTTCGCGTGCCCTCGATCAATAGTGTGCTATCTACGATCTGCAGTATTTTCGTTTTAATTGTCATAAATTGCTCATCTAATTTATGCAAATTTAAATTCAGATCAATAGCCCCCCCCCCAGCACCCCCAATAAAGGTAATGCGAACACAAAATTATTTTAATTGTGCGAAAATGGAAAATCGATACATTTCAAAAAGTTATCGAAAGAAAAATGAAACTTTGATCGACAAGATGGATAAAGAAGGGAGATAATACACTAGTTTTATTCTTCTTCTCAGTCTTGCACGTCTGCGCAGTTACAAACTACGAATTTTTTATGCTGAACGTCATGCCTGATTAGAGTGAATGATTTCATCTATTCATTGAATAGGTCTTCGTTTCATTTAGACTGAGGACATCATTAAATAAATATTTCACAAAGAAAATAGCATTTGTCTCGCACGCAAATAAGAAAGGGCGAAAAAAAAAATAGTGTTGACGATGTGGGAGTTTAGGGTGTCTAATTAGTGCCCCGAGGGTGGGAGTTTATGGTGTCTAATTAGTGCCCTTAGGCAGAGGTAGCTTGGCCATTTCATGCTGCTTTTCTGTAGCTCAGTATGTGTCAAATTGTAGACCCGCCTAGCCCTCAGTTTGTATAATGTGGCCTCCAGAGCTAGCACGGGGCCCCAACTTTCCAAAGTAGTGTGGTGTAAAATTCCGGATATTAACCAGGATTTTGGGGTCCTCTCCTTTGGAGTTATCTCCCTTTCAATCTACCACCTTAGCCATTTTTTAATTTTAGTTAAGACATAGTTTATTTATCCAATTTAAGATGGACGTTCTTTTTATCCCTTGAATAAGGATAGCAGAGTCACATTGGCCACCTTGGCCATCTTGAAGCGAGCACCCGGAATACCATCTACAGCGTGACCTTTACATCCAAAACCTGCAACAAGGACTTCGTTGTTGTTGTTTTTTCAATAAAATGTAGACAACCATCGTTTGGAACAAGAGCTGTTAATCTTTTTTGCCATTCTTAATTAGCTGAATCCTAACACATTTAGGGATGGCAGAGTCGGGCTGCTTAGCTTCTACACCTACTTTTTCCAAAACAATGCCTTTAGCATGGGAAGAACCTTGAAAGGGATTGGCCTTCCATCGAGTGCCCAAGTGAGCTTTCTTGTATTCTTTATCATGCCATCTTTGTTCTCTGCGATGATCCTTCATCTTGCGAGCAGTGTGCAAACCCATAGGCTTCCCAATGATTACTGAAGTGCATACTCAAAGAGTAGTACTTCTATTTCCTGTACCATATAATACGTTTTTGTACTTCACACTTTAATATCTTTTTTCTCTGTTTTATTTTAGGTCCATGTTGCAATTTTAGCTGTAACAGATACAATGGCTATAGTCCTAAAAATTTTATATCAAGAGTTTTCAGCTCGTGGCCTCTACGTGTCTCTGCCTCTTCACACAATCATCTTCTTTCTGTTGGAGTTCTTCACCACTTACGCCAACTGGGTCGTGGTTGCCATGACAGCCGAGCGCTTCCTGGCCGTCTGTTTTCCTCTTCGTGTTGGCCGGATGTACACGCGCCGCAAGGCGATCGTCGTGCTGGCAGGGCTGGCTCTGACCACAGCGTCCATCAACATCTTCCATTTCTGGGCTTGGGAAGAGCTCTGCGAAGACGGATTCTGGTATTACAAGCTGAAGGATGAATACACCGACTTTGTCCATGGGGCGTTCTACTACATCTCCGGCACACATTCCATTCTACTCCCTTGCGCCCTCATCTTCACGGGCAACGCCTTGATAATCCTTAGTATCAGACAAGCCAGGGCGGTGCAGAGGCATCTCACCAACTCTGTCGAGCAAGGAGGGCGCAAGGCGAAAGATCAGAGGCAGATCACTGTCATGCTGGTGGTGGTCTCCATTGTGTTCCTACTACTGAACACGCCCAATGCGTTTCTCTACTTCTTCAAGAAATACTGGAAGTACGAGCCCTGGTCCTACAGCCACGTGGAATACTTTTTCACTGTAAGGTTCATTCATCTCTTGTCCGACGCAAATCACGCTGTTAATTTCTATCTGTATTTTTTAAGGTAACTATTTTCCATTATCTGCACTAGATTTCGCTCTGATGTTTGAAATGTAAATGTGAACGTATTCAAAACTTGTGTATATCAAGCTCGTATCACGATAGTCTTGACTATTCGAAGTAAACTTAGAATTAAGGTTGTTTTTTTTGAATAAACTAAACAAGACGAAGTGTAATTAATTCAAGAAATAAACAGAACTTTGACGTGGCAACGAGCTATTGGTCTCTACCGACTACAGGTTGCGACATTGCAGGACAGTGTTCGGGCTTTCTATGATGAATAGCCACGGTTTACTCCCTTGCCCGCTACCCCCCCCCCCCCCGGTCATCCTAAAGGGGTAGGATGTTGATTATTTTCAACTCTGAAAGAAATACGAAACATGTAAATCAAACAACAAACACCACCCTCATCTTACTGGTCTTACAGACCCACGATCTTCATATACAGAAAGTAAACGAATAGTCCATTAGTGTATTGGAAACAAACAAAAATTTTTATGTAATCTTTTACCTTAAAACTAATTTTTTATTATGTATGGCTCCTTCTGTCCCGGAAGACAATGGATGCGTCCAGATGAGTCACTGGCTTCGTCTCGAGACGAGGCAGAATCTGGTGTGACTGATCAAGCCAATTCTGGAGCGGCAGATTTCACCACAGTTCGTGCTTGTGTATGCATCTCTTTTAAGGCTTCTAGTAGGACAGCTTTCTTTTTCTTGACTGATGCAGCTTTCTTTTTCTTGACTGATGCAGCTTTCTTTTTCTTGACTGATGCAGCTTTCTTTTTCTTGACTGATGCAGCTTTTTTTTTCTTGACTGATGCAGCTTTCTTTTTCTTGACTGATGCAGCTTCGTTTCTTGACTGATGCAGCTTCATTTCTTTTGCTTTCGGCAAAGTTGGTACTATCACGTCCAGTCTGTCTCCATGCTGTCCGGTCTTGGGCTATCTCCTCCTCCTACATACTTTCGTTGATGCCTGTGGTTCTCATGTCTCGCTTGCAGACATCTCTTTAGGTTAGTCTTTGGCGGCCCTTGCGTCTGACTCCCTCCATAATCTTAGCAAATAAGATATATAATCTAGAATGTTACAAAACAAACTTTTCTAGTACTAAATGTAGGCCGTGTGTCAATGGTATAACTTTAATGTGATGCATTATGTTTAACATATTTTTTTTTGTTTTCCACATGATGGTGTCGCTGCAGTATGTCCAGTTTCCGAAGGCGTTTCCTAGACTCCATTCGTTGCAGAGGCAAGATCCGACACCGCCATACCATGAGCAGCGTCTACAGAACATCTCAGACGTACATCAATAGCCTGCACCAGACAGGTGGGGACACCTTCGGGCGCCCTGATGGTCTGGTGTACAGCGCCTTCAGCAAACGCAACAGCAGCAGCAGAGCGGAAAGCGGCCAGTCGATCAAACTCACAACCAACGGAGTCAGGAACAGCAACAATAATAAAATAACCAGGTCGCTCTTGAAGAATGACTCTCAACATTTCGTGACAGCCAACAGCGACCTTTGAATTCCCCGGCAATGTTATCACAGCTTTATAGCAGCTATTTAAAAACCTTTACCAGCAAGAAATCGTTCATCATAATTTCCTTTTGCGGGAAAGGTCATCCAAATACCAGCGCTCCTAGGAATATAAACGCAAAAGGAATCCTCCTGGTGCTCTTGGATTTTTTACTATCTGTAAAGAAGGTTGCCGGAAGTAGTATTCACAGGGCGATAATTGAACTCCAGACCAAGGAACTACAAAATCACTCAAACACCGAGGATGAGGTCACCAAAAGTTAAACTCACAAGATCTCCAGACTTTCAACTCCAGGGTCATCTTACTGTTAATTTCAGGGCCACCTAAATTTCAGCACCCAAGACTTCCAAACATTCAACTCCAGAAACAACAAACATTCAGACTTCAGCGCCTAAACAACTAGACTACCAAGTTTAGAACTGCCCGAATCTTAGGGTTAAATTATCTACTTCAAGATCGTCTAACCACGCCCCTCGTGGATTTACCTTCTTGTGACGCATATAAAGATTACTGGATAACGAAGAACGATTAAAATAATTCTTCCTCAACGTAATCTTTTATCGACATAATCCTTCAGCAACATAATCTTTTAACGACATAATTTTTCATTAACATAATCTTTTATCGACATAATCCTTCAGCAACATAATCTTTTAACGACATAATCCTTCAGCAACACAATCCTTCATCTACATAATGTTTTTTTCAGCAACATAATCCTTCATCAACATAATCCTTTATCAAATAATCCTTTATCAACATAATCCTCCAACAACATAAGCCTTTAGCAACATAATCCTTCAACAAAATAATCATTTATCAACATAATCCTTTATCAACATAATCTTTCATCCACATAATGCTTTAACAATATAATCCTTTAACAACATAATCCTTTAGCAACATATCCTTTAGCAACATAATCCTTCAGCAACATAATAATTTTGCAACATAATTCCATTCTTGTGAGAGAAAAGTAAAATGACATCTCGGAAATTTCTCGTGACTCTTTAAAAAAAAAAAAGGTCACAGATCGTTGGATGTCTAGTTTCATTGGAAACATTGATAATGAAACTAGACTTTTTTGTTTAAACGTTCTTGTTTTTTACTAAATGGGTTTTTCTTATTTAGAGAAACTCGATGAGAGAGAATATCTTATCTACTATTGAGATAAACTAACGATGTGTCTTAATCAATATCAGATGTCTGGGAATATCACACCATTAAGACTGCATCAGTGTGATTCATTTAATAGTTTTGATTTCACTAATTTAACGCAATCTATGTGCTGTAGTATATGGTCATACTAATATTTAAACGAATTGGCATTTCTATGCGATAGGCTGTTAGACATCACATTGTTATCTCTTGATTTATGTGTGTGTTTATATATATAGGGTTATATATATATATGCATCATTGAAATGGTACAGATAGATCCTAGGTATCACATACAAAGAACGCATCAAAAAACGAAGAGAATACAGACAGAATTAGTGCAGCCATTGGACCTGCTAACTACTGTCGAAAAACTAAATTACCATATTACAAGGTCTTCAGGCCTCGCAAAGAATTTCCTTCAATGAACGTTACCAGGACAAAAAAGGTAGACAGAGAAAACTATGAGAAGACAACAAAAAAGAACGGGCCTGCCGTTTAAAAAGATTGATCCAAAGCAAAAGACTAAGATAAATGGAGAAAAACGGTCAACAGATCTTGTGTGATGCCTCAACGGTTCAACGGACTAAGATAGGTGCAAGTATCATTAAATACATAAATGAAATAATCATTTTCGGAAATGCTATATGCCCGTAACATACCCATGTCTTTGTCTGGCAATAATCCTTTAGACGCCATATGAGTGTGAGTGGATGAAATAGTGAGAGATATGAAAGATAGTTTGATACATTTTGTTTTGTTTTAGAAAGCAAGAAAACATGACAGAAAGTGAATCATATCATTTTAGCTGTGTTTTTTTTTTGTGTGTGTGCCAGTGACATTATCATTATAAGATCCTATTCTCAATATCTTTTATTGTCTTTACAACTTAGCTGGTAACCATTGTGAATATTCATAAAAATTTGAACATTGTTAATTTACTTTTGGCTTTTTTTTAAACAATAAATTGAGATAGATAAAAAGACTAAAAACATTTTGATTCATCTTAATTTAACATTCAGGCTTAATCTTAATTTAACATTCAGGCTTAATCTTAATTTAATATTCAATCTTAATCTTAATTTAATATTCAATCTTAATCTTAATTTAATATTCAATCTTAATCTTAATTTAATATTCAAGCTTAATCTTAATTTAACGATCAAGCTTAATCTTAATTTAACATTCAGGCTTAATCTTAATTTAATATTCAATCTAAATCTTAATTTAATATTCAAGCTTAATCTTAATTTAACATTCAATCTTAATCTTATTTTAACATTCAAGCTTACTAAAGCGAAGCTTAAAATATAAATCATAAAACTCGAATGTGATTGATATTATGTACATCAGTATTTCGTAGATACACTGAAGATGTTTCCTTTTGACAACACACAGAGGTAATAAGTGTTTAACAGTGATTGGCTAGACCAGGGTAAAAATATATATATATTTATTATATATATATACAACTTCTTTTTGCTAAGTGTCTGCGAGTGGTCTAGAACTGGTTGGTCATTGGTTAATATGCATGACTAAATGCATGACGCGTAGGACGTAATCATCTTCTTTTTTGAAGTAACGTCTGTATTATATAAGATAAGATAAGACAAGAGAAAACTGCATTATACAACTAGATTTTTTAAACAATAATGTTTCTCTTTCATACATCTATGGGGCAGATGATGTAAAAGCCATCTGTTTCTATTGCTCACGGTTAACGAGGGTGTCATGTGGGCAGCACAATGACCAACCGCCTTTACTTTTCCATAACTTATGTCAGGTACCCATTAGAGCAGGGAGGCGCCCTAAAGATCCTGAAAGTACAAATTTCATTCTGCACCAGGATTCAAACCGGTTCGGAAGTCAAGCGCTCTACTGCTCAGCCACCGCGCTAAGATATGGTGATTACAATTCGCTAGTACATCCTACCACTACTCTGTAACGTCATTACTGTTGGCGCCTTGACGGCCTGTAATTGGGAAAAAGGCGTCCTACATGAAGTGAACATTAGGTGGATGACCTAGGATCAGGAACCGTTCAAGGATGAATTTGTTTAAGTACAATCTAATTTTACTTGTATAGGTCAGTCGAAATGAAACGAGAGTATGCCCGAAAGAAAGTTAGTGTGAGGGCAGTTGGCAGTGTGTGACATGAGTGAGAAATAATAGTTTGTGTGAGAGCAGTTGGCAGTGTGTGGCGTGAGTTAGAAATAATAGTTTGTGTCAGATTAGTTGGCAGTGTGTGACATGAGTTAGAAATAATAGTTTGTGTGCGGGCAGTTGGCAGTGTGCGACATGAGTTAGAAATAATAGTTTGTGTCAGGGCAGTTGGCAGTGTGTGACATGAGTTAGAAATACTAAAGTTTATGTTTGTCAGCACGACAGTGTTCTTACGGTGTATTCATAGTTACAGCAAAACCCGAAAGGGGTGGCGGTGGGGGGGTCTAGACGGTGTTAACTAGTTGATTTTAGTTTCCACACAATGACCTATTTAGAGAGCTATACCAGAGCCTGTCTTCACCCTTAATACATCCAATGTACTTTATCATGCTGAGATCCCCATGGAGTTTGATGCGTTCTTCTTTTTAACTGTATCCACTTTATGGAAGTCTCAACGAGAATACTTCAGTCAGGAAACTATATTAGCGAAACAGTTTTTTTTTAGCTCTATCGCAGTAAGTGCATTCAAAAGCTATTTACAGGCGATACATTTACACTTCAGTGTAATCAACATTAAATCTATTTAAAGTGTTCCATGTAAAGCAATACGTTTGAAAGATATATAGATCTAGTTTGTTGTTTGTTATATTTGTTACACTTTTTTCGTTTTTTAATGACTGCCGTTATGCAGGGGCGGTACTTGAAATAGGCTAACCTTTGAAACAGAAGAATAAATAGTTTTAAACTTCTTTATGTAAATCTTTGCAATTTTTTTCCCAAAAGGTAAATCACACAAAAATTGCAGAGAGTATAAAATCTAGTTTCCTGACGTCAGAAAACTATCCTCCAGGTGTTTCGGTTTTGGACGAGTCTCTCCTATTCTCCCCACATCTTAAACATCTGATAGCCGTCTGCTTCCAAATTTCTGCGCCATGTCTTCCTCTTTTCTTAGGGGGTTCCAGGTTAGGGCTTGTCTTGTTGTGTTTGATGCAGGTTTGCGAAGGGTATGGTCTATCCATCACCAGCGTCTCTGAAGGATCTCGTAAATGGTCCTCACCGATGGTTCTGATGTCCTGTTGGAGACGATGGTCTTCCAGGCGACTCTGGCTTTCACCTACTAGCATCATGCACATTCCAGCTGGAGGTCCATCTTCTCTCATGTCAACGAAGCCAGTGCTTTTGCTGTTTGAGGTTTCTGCAGCTGGTATTTTTTCAAGAGGATTAGTCCGGGCCTGGAGACGCAAAGCCCAGGATAGATCAGAATGGAGAGATGTGTTAAAGCAGACAAGGGCCCTTCATGGGCTGTAGCGCCACTGGGATGGATGAATGGTTAGATAGCTAGTTCTACGTCCGACCCACATTCCTGTTCAGCCGAGATTGGAACCGTCCTTTGTGGAGTTAGTAATAGTATAGAAATTATAAAAACAATTATCATCTTTCCTCAATTAGTTTATTAGCGATACGAGTTCATCTATTTCATTTTATTGTTCAAATTATATTGAAAGAAAGCTCATTATTACTAAAATGTAGATGTTTATTATATTAAAATGTGCATTGGTGTGAATGAATTTTTATGAAATATATATTTTTTTTATGTTATAACATTTAGTCATGTAATGATGTATTTTATAAGTTTCATATCCAAGGGGAAGAAACTGTGATACATGATGAATTTTAATATACTATTTAATTTCTTATTGTACACATTTTTTTCAATGACAAATATTTATGAAAGTCGGTTCTATGCATTGATTATAATGTCAAACATTTTAAGTAAGTATATTTATTAAATAAAGCATAATTTGTAACAAGGCGAACAGCATTTGAGAAAGTGACCTACAATTGCTATTGAGAGATGTAGAGCTATGATGTGGTACAGTGACATGATGATGCCCAGGCAATGCTTCTCAGCCTCAGCGTGGTGCTAGGGTGGAAACGGTCGTTAGAGGAGACGATTATGCCAATAGGGAAGCAAAACAGAACCCCCGTTGGAGTGCCTAAGCACTGACTAGATGGCACTTGGACTAATCAGGATATAATATAATAACAAACAAAAATGGAAAAACGAAAGATCAAGCTAATTCATAAAACTTTTCAGTTATAAAGCCTTCATTCGATACGAACTGCTTCATATGACCTCTTCGAAATAGTCAGAAGTCCGGGCATGGAGACGTAAAGCCCAGGATAGATCAGAATGAAGAGATGTGCTAAAGCAAGCCAGGATCCTTGGGCCGCAGCGCCACTGGGATGGGATGGATGGTTCAGGTTCTGCCTGCTGCGTGGGATTGCAGTCCAGCAGTGTGGGGGGCACTCCACTTAATGATATATCCTTTTATCGACTCCTTTGCAGCTAGTCATTTTATAGGCTAGTTCCATAAAAAACATTGTATCGCCTCCAGCCTGCGCAGAGTATTTTTAAATTGACCCAGAAGTCTGAGACGTCTGTGAATAGCTAAGGGAGTTAACACTATCATTGATTTGTAAATACATTTGGTTTATTTCCTTTCATATGCCTCCCAGCCAACTTTATCTAAAAATATATTTGTCCTCATTTGTACACTGAACGTCTTGTGCTGTATAGATAAGCAGTGAGACTTTGTTGTCATGGGATAATTGAGATAAGCCATGTATCTATGATAAGTCTTAATTGTTCAAAAAGTTACATATTATCATAAAATGGGACATATTTCTGCTAATTAAATTTCTCTATTGGATGAATACAAAAGTTTCTTGTTCAATATTTCCAACTACTTTCTATGAAATAAAAAAAAAAGATAAAAAATATTTTTATTGTGTCATTCGTTTATGAGACTGGAAGCTTGAGGGACCTAGTCCATTTTGTATTGGTCATAGGTCCGTTTAAAGACAGCATCACAAACGAAGAGATTTAGAGGCAGGGTAACTACGTCGGTTGGACCCCACGATGACCTACTAACTATTGTAAAAATAAAACGCTAGCTAAAACTCTATGGCCATATTACAAGGTCTTCGGGGCTCACAAAGAACTTCCTTCAGGGAACAGTACCAGGAAAAAGAAGAAGAGGCAGACAGAGAAGGCGATGGGAGGACAACATAAAAGAAGAGACGGCCTACCATTGAAAGAGGTTCTATCCTAGACAAAAGACAGAGAGGAATGGCCAATAATAGAATATGCATTCACCGTGTGGGACCCCTCAACTCAAGAAAACATTAAGAAACTGGAACAAACACAAAATAGAGCAGTGAGATTCATAACAAACGAATATTCACATTTGACTAGGGTAACACCATTAGTAAAATCACTAAATTTAGAAAGCCTTCAGGACAGAAGACTCAAAAGTAAAGTAGCAATTATACATAAAACACTGAACCATAATCTTCAAATACAAAAACAAAATTTAATAAAATACTCAGAAAGACACAAAAATAAAGGCACATTCCTCGTCCTATATGCTAGGACAAATTTGTACAAATACTCCTTCTTCCCTAGTGCTATTAGAGCATGGAATGGGTTGCCTGAGCTAGCCAGAAAAACCAGTGACTTGGCAGAATTTAAGTCATTGGTTAATATGCATGACTAAATGCATGACGCGTAGGACGTAATCATCTTCTTTTTTGAAGTAACGTCTGTATTATATAAGAAGAAGAAGAAAACGGTCGAAAAAATCGTGTGTGGTGCCCCAAAAGACTAAAGGATAGGTGATGGTGGTGAGGTGTGGTGGTGTAAGTTCAATTATTTGCCTCCAATTAAACATGTTTCCAAACGTTTGGTTCTTAAAATGATCTCATTTTTTTTTGTACCGGTAAAAACATGACGAAATGACATAAATAGATCTATTATCACTTAAGGCTATGTTGGGACACTAAATTTAAGTAAAAAGGTCAAAAATTTCGATTTTCAGTTTTAACTTTATTTAAATAGCCCAACCATTTCTGGACATAAAAATATCATTTTCATGATTGGCAAATAATTACTTATTTTTTAATAAAAAAAATTTTGTAAGGTATATACAGCTGTAGCTTTTCCATATTTGTTTCGTTTTCTATTCTCTCAAAATACTATTTTTATTCACTTTTTTTACTACTCCTTCACTAATTAGCATAGAAATCAATCAAACTTGTCCAGCTTATTATTTATACCATGTACAACAACTTCTATAAAACATTTTCTAAGTTTCAATTAATATTTTTGTCTTTAACGCAATACAATATTAGAAAAATGAAAACAATTATGCTTTTTCGGCTAAGCAAGGTTAGAAAAAAAATTCCAAAAAAATTTTTTTACTTCTTTTAAAAACTATTTTATAGAAAATGTTCTGAATGAAAACAATAATCCAATATGGCGGCTGTTGCCATGACAACCATTATAAGAAAAAAATTTTAACCACATTTTTTTATGGCTATTCATAGGGAGTATACATATAAAGTTTGGAGTAATTTGATTCATAAATTTAAAAAAAAAAGGTTTCAAGTGTCCCACAAAGCCTTAACATTACACCTGTTCTAGCTCATCAATTTTTCACATACTTGCTTCATATGTAATTAACGGCTTGCGTAATGTGCACATGGAAACAAAACTCTATCTCACTTGTGAAAGATCTTCTAAGGTTGCCAAGCGGCTTTTGGCACTCTCGAACACACAATGGCGTCGAAGCCCCAAGGAAAAACTTTTTAGTGGTTAGAGAGTAAGGTAGAGAGTACGCTAAGATATTCATTGTGTGCAATTTCCATTATAGGTCAACACATAGTCTTAATTTGGTGTGCGTATAGAACTAAATAAAAGAGATGCAGACAAAAAAACAAACATCTCTCAGATTAGGCAGGAGGCAAGACCCATAAATGCGAGACTTGGGACGAACCAACTTCCAATACGTACTGTGTGCAGCGTAGTAAGAAGTAGTCAAGACCCATTGATACGAGATTTGGGACTCCCCAACGCCCTATAACCCAAGTATTGCGTGTAAATTAGTTTGGAACAATAGCGCTAAAGGAAGATTGGATAATTAAAAGACAGAAAATTTGTTTACGTATTTCCATAGTTAATCACACAGAATAGGCTGAATCCTGAGTAGGCTTGATCTGTTCTTTGCTGACATGAGGATGTCTAAGACCTGCTTTATAATCAAATACCGCAAGGGCTCTAATGATGAGAAAGCGATTTAATGAACGCGAAAGGAAACCGTCTGAAAAAAATTGAAGTTTCGAGAGATTTTTTCAATAGACAAAATTGTGTTTCTGAAAGTGTAGCCCATTGAAAAATCTACGTTTCCGACAAAATAATAGAAATGTTTAGTAGCCTACTACAAGTTGATTCTACAGTGCAAAAAAAAGTACAAATAGAAAAAGTCATATTATTTTTTAAATCCGTAATAATTATGAATACATTGTATTTACATTTTCTCTATACCAATGCCTGCATCTATTCTGTTAGCAAAAAATTACACAACAATACTCTAAATCTTTAGACACATTTACAATGTGATTCTGTCCTTTGCTTAGGTAATAAAACTGCTAATAATATTTCATATTTTGTATAAAAATTCTAAGTGTTACAAAAAATGTTTTGAAAATTGTTTATTCCACGATAGAATGAATATTTTAGGAAAAAACAATTGCGCTGGCCAACTTACAATGTTGATGGGAGATAACCTAATATTTTACATGATGCAGTTTCATTATCTCCCCGTAGACTTATTTAGCTTTTAAAATGAGTATATATTTTCATTACAGCGACATTAATATATTGTCGTTATAAAAATATATTGTCTCGGGACATTCTCCTAATGTTGTTACTGTTGCTCTCTCCATCTCTTGATTTTTGTTTGAAACTGGAAACTGTCATTCCTTCACCAAATCATTCTAGCAGACGACTGTTTCAAACCTGGTCTTCAAATCGAACTCTGGTCCTCTTTTTTGAAGTTACTGGAAATGTATTGGCATTCTTCAAGAGGTTTGACAATCTTAGACACACAGAACATAGTTACCATCAGGGCAGGATTTAAGCAAGTGGAGGCCACAGGGCAGAATAGTTATGGAGGCCCCTACACTTTTTTGAAAGCTTTAATAAAAATTAACTTTTTAATACTTATCAATACAAGTGTATATCGGCCACCTTCAGTCGTAGAACGACTATGGTTCATCTCGAATACTTTTTCAGATGGCTGTGAAGCCCTATTTTGGATAGGATAAACATACTGATATCTAACAAGACAGACTGCTTTATTGATCCTTACGGAAATTTGTTGTGATTACAAGGACTCTTTTCTCACATACAGACAACACAACAGAAACATACACACATATAGCGAGCAATATTTTAGATGAAAGAAATACAATTATTTAATATGCAATTTTTGTGAAAGAAAATGTATATTTTGTTTGTTTTTTAGATTAATTAGAGTAAGGCCTCACGGTTGTAACCCAGCTTTAAATTCAGACCTTGTTACCATAGATGAAATATCATTGATAGGGAAAAAATTCTACAAAAAGTTATGCAAACTGTAAATAAAATTAAGAAATATTTAATATTTGCACTGCTTTCTAACTGGACACAACAGAATGCACCACAATATGTTCCAGAAGCTGAACAATTGGATCTAGCAAAGCATGCACACATGGATGTCTCCAGAGAATGCCGACCAAGTCTTTCAAAGCTGCTTTCTTTATCATGAGCCCTGAACAATATATGGCTCCAAAACAACTCTTTAAAAAAAATCTATAAGGAGAGCTTCAAAAAAAACCTGAAAAAGTCCACCTGAGATATAGCATTGGAGTACTCAAGCTTGATAATGTCAACTCAAAGGAAGAAGTTCTGAATTCCTAATATTTATGTTTTTTAAAGGTTTCTACATTTCTATCACTAAAATTGTAGAAGGTAATTTAGTTTATCAACAAGCTTGTTGTATTTAATGTTGGCATTAGTTTTGGTTTGTGATCCTGTCAGTTTATTTCTCAAAATGGACATTTATGAAAAATCTGACATAATTTTTATTATACCTTGTACTATAGGCCTATAATAAAACTATATAATAAAATGCTCAAAAGACACAAGGTTTAAGACACTTTTCTTATTCCATTTGCTAGGACAAATTAATACATGTGCTCCATCTTCCCAAGTGCAATTAGAGCTTGGGAAATCCCTGAATCAGCTAGGAAAACCAACAACTTAGCAGATTTTGACTTACTAACATGCATGGACTAGAGTGACACATGGATATGCACTTTTCTTTTGAAGTAATGTCTGTAATTAATAAGATCAGTTATATTATACCTCCTGTAGTATATATATATATATATATATATAAGTTAAAAAGTTCCCCTTTCGATCAGACCTTGCAATATATAGGGCAGATGATGTAAAGATCATCTGTTTCCCAGTCTTCACCAGGATTCCAACCAAAGACTCCAAGCGCCTTACCACTCAGCAAGAGTGCCTCCAAATATATATATAAAAGTAGTACAAATTTCAATACATGATAAAACATTTGTATGTAAGAATAAGTATAAACTGTAAAATAAATTGCTCATATGTATTACAAGACAAAATATTGGTCACTACACTGGGCACACAGCACTCAGCACTCAACACAAGATTAGATACAACACTCATAGGGTCTTTGAAATTATAGTTTGTTTTTAATTCACTCCATTGTTTGTAGATGAGTTATACAAATGACTTGCATAGAATTATCTTCTTGTAAAGTATTTAAAGTCAATATTCAGTACAAGGAAATAAATAAACATTATCACTGGGTTTTATATACAGCAACATTTTTTATTTTGTGACACCAGTATCTTATAACAACAGAGTCTAATAATACCAGCATCTTATAACACCAGTATCTTATAACAACAGAGTCTAATAATACCAGCATCTTATAACACCAGTATCTTATAACAACAGAGTCTAATAATACCAGCATCTTATAACACCAGTATCTTATAACAACAGAGTCTAATAATACCAGCATCTTATAACACCAGTATCTTATAACAACAGAGTCTAAAAATACCAGCATCTTATAACACCAGTATCTTACAACTCCAGTATTTTGCAATGCTAGTGTCTTACATAACATGTATGGGGAAAAAAGTAGAAATGTAGACACTTATCCTTATAATACATCTAAAGTCTTATCTTCTTATCTTATAAAATACAGACATTGCTTCAAAAAAGAAGATGATTACATCCTACGCATCATGCATCTAGACATGCGTGTTAACAAATGATGTAAATTCTGCCAAGTGCTTGGTTTTCCTGGCTGGCTCAAGTTTGTCTAAAGTCTGTCTAAAGTCTGTCAGAGTTTGGTGAATAATGCAAGTATGTGACTATGTTTGGTGTATTATAATTACATTTTATGCTTTTTTTATCAAGAACTACAGATATCATTTCATGAACATTAATATTCACTAATATTCAGTGATAAACATATGAAAAATTAACAGGAGTAGGTTCATAAATCTTAGCTATTTTGTTTTAAATCTTTTATACTGGTACATATAAAGCGAAACAGACTATAGAGTATAATAATAAACACCTTTTTGTGTGTGTTTTTTACTCAATTTCTATTTTATAAATCTGATGGCGATTTTTCATTCTATTTATTTCTTGCAATGCTTCATGACATTGAGGAATCTTTCCAATGAGCCTCATACAAAAATTAATACAAAATTGAGATCTAGTCTAATATTTCACATTTGTATATTTCAAAACATTCTTGGAGTTTGCATCATCAGTGATCAAATAAACTAATATTAGATTAGTGATACTGGTACAAAATTTAGATTCTACATAATTGATGAATGTTCATGTACATCTATTTCTTTCAACACCTCATTGAATACAAAGAAACATTTGAGTCAACAGCGGTAATTCTTGCTAAAGCTCTTGTGATGAAAGGTGTAAAAAAAAAAAAAAAAAACTTTTCATTGATATAATTTAATTTTAAAATATAAGTTTATTCTTGGCCCAATTTATTTACTTTTAACCGCTGCTTGGTTTCTTTAGCAATTATCTCCCCCTTTCCAAAAAACAAAAAAAGTCCAAACAATCAAAACATAAACTATAGAACTTATCAAGCCCATGATGCCATGCTATCATCCCATGATGCTGTGCTATCAAGCACATGCCATGCTATCCAGCCCATGATGCCATGCTATCATTCCATGATGTTGTGCTATCAAGTCAAAGATGCTATGCTATCCAGCCCATTATGCCATGCTTTCATCCCATGATACTGTGCTATCAAGTCAAAGATGCTATGCTATCCAGCCCATTATGCCATGCTTTCATCCCATGATACTGTGCTATCAAGTCGAAGATGCTGTGCTATCCAGCCCTTCAAATGTCTGCCAAAAGAGCATGAGAAAGCAGAGGGTCTATTCCATAGCACTCGATATTTTGCAGTGATGAAGCCTGCCACAAGTGGTTGGGAAATATAAATGTCATCACTGCATAGACTATGTCACTACAATATTACAATGTTTGGATATAGTAAGAGTGTAACTTCTTTGATTCATTGGGGAGGATATATATAAGAATATGACAGTATAAAAAAAAGATTATTTATGTTAATCAGCTGACTTAATATTTTAAGTAATGATTCAGTCATCTTAATCATCAATTTACATTTTCAAAAATTATTAGTAGAATTTGTAAAAAAAAAATTTAAAAAGTATCTTCCACTGGTAAAAATTTAGTAAAAAAAACTTATTCCAAAAGCTTTTTTTTTAACACATGCTGTGTGATCTCAGAAGTTTTTATGTAACTTATATTTAAGAACTGATCTCAGAAGTTCTATACATTATGTTTTTAAGAACCGACGTCTGATCTCAGAATAGTTTAATGTAACATGTGTTTAAGAATCACTCTGTCAGTTCTTAGATAAGTTTCTGTAAATTATCTTTGAGAACTTTTGCTTTCTGATATTTATTCCCTATCAGAAATATATTTTTGTGATTTTATCAGTAGGCTACAGACCAGCTGTATGTTATGGACAGGAAGATTCTAGATGTCTGTATAATCCACATGACCTCTACCTGATGTAGAGTAGTTGATATTTTGATAGCCAGTGTCATAAGATAAAAAGTTTTCTGAGAATTTTGTAACGCCTTCTGGTGCCTCGGGTATTTTGGGTCTATTGTGACTGTGACTAGCTGGCCTGAGTCGATCACTCCTTCCTGATTGACCTAACCTGGAGTCAGGCTCGTCATCATCATCAAAACCTTTATTTTGATAAGCTTCAAGAACCTCGTCCAGATGAGGATTGTGGTTGAGGTCCTTCTTGTGGCCAGGACTAGCTGCAGGAGACTCACTGATCTGTAGGACAACTTCCTGCTCTTCTGGTTCATTTGGTGCTTCTGGTATTTGTGTATTAGTGTCCACAACATTATCATCCAAAGAGCTGTTGCTATATAATACAAAGATATGGTATAAATTAGAAGATTTTATCCATGTAAAAAAAAAAAAAAAAAAATTGTATGAAAAATATAATGTAAAAAAATTAAAGATCAGGGATATTTTATTTCTTTGTTGAACACACAAGTTGATCCAGTTCTGTTCTACTCAGTTATATGATTAGTTATCTTAACTCTACGGTATTGTATTTAAAAAAGAAATAAAAAGGGAATAGTCCTATCAGAATAAAATAGAGATCTTTGCAGCTCCTTGATAGTTACAAATTAATGTAAGAGAAGTTTAAAACAGTTCTACACTTATTAGAATAGTTGAAAGTGTTTGTTTTTTTCTAGAGCTCCATCAACACACATGCTATTTAGACAGTTTTTCACATACATTATTGGCTTTTTGAATATTTCATAGGTTTAACATGTCTGACAAGTTTATGCTACATAAAATTTAGATTGGCGAATCATTTAAATATATAGATACCAGTAACAACAATATTATTTCTAAGAAATAGCCAATGTCAAATTTCATATTTTACGAAACCACCTTATTTTTTAACTTATGGTGTGTAAATTTAAGAATTTACTTAAGAGTAAGAATACCACTAAATCTTTCTTAAATTTGTAAGTGAAAAAAGAGATACATTAAATTTTCCCATACTTGCAATTTACTGTTTTAAAAAAATATTCACAATGCACTATTCGAACCATAGATCACTAATACATAAATATATGACATTTGGTTTATCAAAATTTATTCATATTTTAGATAGTATAGTCAAAAGAATTGAGTAAAAAAAAAAAAAAAATATTTTGTAAAAATCTTGGAAAACTGTGTTTACAATAGCCATCTATAATCATTAATATTAGAAATAACAAATATATTCTGTAGTACCTGACTTTGTCATCTTCCAATAGTGCTGGCTTGATTTCTTTCCCAAATAGAGGGTTCTCACTACAATTAGATATGATAAGCTTAACGTCAATTATACTAGAGATATCTTTTAATTACATACTATAAATTATGTTAATATTTGCTTCATCACTAATCCCAATGACTTACGCAGAATAATACTTGTTGGTCCCTGGGGGTTCAAATAATTCTTGCTCTTTTGGTGAAGCTGGAATTGTATTTTACAAATAAAAACACTTTGATATCAAAAAAAGAAGAACAACTGCTACTTAGAGAAATTTGGATGTTATATGATTTTAATCCCCTTCTTACCTATAGACACTTTTTTCAACCAACCTTTTGCATAATAACTCATAGTCGATAACAATATTGGAATTAATCCAGGATTAGCCACTTAGCTAATCAATTAATACTAATTACCAATTAGTTAATTTTGTCTTACATAGCAGGAAAGGAACTAAATCCTAATATTTTAAAATAAATGGCAGTAATTTGCAGTTCTTTTCCTTAAATAAGCCTTGTTATTAAAGGGTAATCTTTTTTCTTTTGCTTGTTTAAAGTTCATGTCATGAAAATATTGTTTTTGGACTTGAATTAATGTTTTTTATTATCAATAAAATATTAAAATGGCAGCCTGGTCATAGGACAGCTACATTGTCTTGAACTGATGATTGTTTAGTAGTTATGATCTTAAATTCTAAAGGAATTTCCAAAACAAATGAAACAAGCAAAACAAGTGAAACAAGCAAAACAAGTGAAACAAGCAAAACAAATGAAACAAGCAAAACAAGTGAAACAAGTATTTGAGTCAACTTACAATAAACCATTGTTGTTGCAGCTCTTAGTCGATGGCGATACCTGTAGATGATACCAGAAACATCAATATTTATGTCAATAGTACGAGATCCAATCTTTAAGATAAATCAATTTTTTAGAATCTAGTTGCATTTATTTATAGATTAACATAATTTAAACTTTGATAAGTGACTTACATTCTAACCAAATGAATAAGAACCAAAACTAATGAGACCATTGCAATAGCCAACACTGCAGCCACAATAGCAAAAGTCCTCTTTAGATCTTCATTGGATGTATCAGTGGAATCAGTTGTCAGGGCCTGTAACAAAGAAAAATAGAAGTTAGTGTTAAACTATTTTACACTGAAACTGACTGGATACAGACCATATGATATGCATCTGATTGTCAAAATGACGTTAAGTTATAACATTAGCCATCCTTGTCTATGCTGAACCAAAAGACACTTAGCGTTGCACATAATAATATTTAGTGCTAAAAGTGCATTTCAAAAATTACACAAAAAAATAAAAAACTACAAAAAGTTATAGTAATTCTTATGATAGTCTACCCTCGCCTCCCCTACTCCATACTTGTACAGCACAGTTCTGGCATTCTGATCATAGTCAAATCGTCTGAAGAAGAAAAAAAAAGCAAGCATAATTTTTTAAAAATTTAATTAATAAAAATTCTTAAAATAATGAAAATATTGTTATAAACCTGGTGGTGGCACAGATGGGGGTAGTGGTGTGAGTGTAGTCAGCCGACGCAAATCGTCCCAGGCCAGCGCTAGACGAGCGGTCAACCGTGACGAGTTACGATGGTCGGCCGAGACGAGTGTCAACATGATGGTTCGGGAAGGATCGACATCGTGAACAGAGCTCAGGAGCGTCACGAGGGTTGTAGTCATCTGACCACCCAGAATGGTCCAGCGATGTTCTGCCTTGTTCTAGAGGGCAATTAGGGACCCTATAAAAAGAGCGGAGGTGTCGCAGTCAAGTCGGTTCACGACAGAAGTTTCACGACAGAAGTTTCACGACAGGTCTCAGAACACGGTCGACTACAGCACAGTTCCATGGTGTGGTTCTGTACGGAGCATTACGACGGTTCAGTGCGAAGTACTGTCAAGTACAGTTGAGACGACTGGCATCTTGATCTTGGTCTGCGATCAAGTCCGACACAAAGAGCCTAGTGTGTGAAGTCAGTCCTGAACTGTTGAACCCAGTGCAAGGCCGGAACGAGACGGAGAGGCCAGTGCAAGAATCGATACGTCGGTACGGTGTTATCGGAGAGATATTTGTACAGTTTTGTGTTACGTGCTGCCAATTGTACAGTATTGGCTGTTATTTATTCAACTATTAAAGTTACTTTGGAGCCCTGAGTTGTCAAGTTCTTTAAGTTGGTGGTGTATGGTGCAGTTTGCAAAGAGCCTGGATAGTGAGATTCGTAACAATATTATAAATAATGAGCTTGCACTAGACTTAACCATTGGCCAAAGAAACAGGTGACCTTAACATTGTCTGCCCTAAAGATCGCAAGGACTGAAAGGAGAACTTTACCGTACATTACTAGACACTACAAATGTTGATAGAATGGAGAAAGATAGATAGTGCCCCAAAGGCTTAACAGGCTAAGGGATAAATGAATGTGATTAATTAAACGTAGGATCAGTTCTCATTCTGTTAGTTTTCATTATACATACCTACTCAACTCTGAGGCAGAGACAACATTCAAAGTACTGAGCTCTCGGCCATGTACAAAGGCGTCAGTTCTAGAAATTGGTAAAAAGAGGAGAGAGTGAAAAGTAGTTAAAATATAAAGTCTTTAAAAAGATATATAACATCTGCCATAAGCATTTGAAACAAGTTTCATTGTTTACTTTTAGCACACTAAATTGACACATTGGGCAATGGAAGACTGCTACCAAAGGAAGCTTATTGTACACTTCATTGCTGCTGGTGCCTTACCCAAGCTGGCTGGCTCTCTACTATGGCCTTTTGGATCTTCCCCATTTTTGAGTTAACTTCATTTATAAAAGTCTACTTTTATCTTTACGTAATTGCTGAATATTGGTTTGCCATTCTAGCCCTTTAACTATAGAGAATTCATATATGTCTTATCTAAGGGATTTGGGCTTTGGACTTTGTGTTAGATCAGGGTGTAGGCCCAGGTGAAGAGTTAATTAATTGCTAATCATTAGACATCATCTCATTTAATATTGGTTTCATTATGATTGTTGTTCAGTGCTGTACATTACTTTATTTGAATTATTCGACTTACAAGTCTTAACAAGCAAAATATAAAAATCTTATCTAAGGGAAATAACTTTGCAATTACAATTACACCTCTCAATGGGGAAGAAGTTATTTCCTTTATTCAATATCAAACAAAATTATTAATTACCAATAATTAATTGACAAATTGGTTATTTTGTAATTGATTCATGTTTTGTTAGGTAAAATAAATAATTGTATAAAGTTTCAATTTGATCTGAGAATGGGTGAGGAAGAAATAACGTGTTCAATTATCTGGGGGAAAAAACCCTACATATTTAGCCATATTTGTGAATACTGAAGGATTATTTTTTTACATTGTTGGTATCAAACAAAATAATTTATTAAAAGTACTTAATCGACTGATTGATTAATTATTTTATTGAGTCATGTCTTGTCTACGCCAATGAATAATTGTGCATAGTTTCAACTTGATCTGAGAATGGGTGTGAGGAGTGAGTTGATATAAACTTTGCAAAAAGAACAACCCAGACAGCATCTTTGCAAACAGCTAAAACCAATGTACTACAGATATATACAATTGCAATGAAACTCACTTTGTTGGGTCTTGAACTCCATCGATTGATGTATGTGTCACTACTTTGTCCATCACCAAATCAAGTTTTAAAACATCAGAAAGCTCTCTAAAGTTTTTAAAAAAAATTTTGAACATTTTAAAAATGTATCACAACCTACCTTAACTGTGAAATATTTTAGATATTTATAATAGCAACTATTAGAACATTGTAATAATTAAAATAATAATACAATTAAATTAAATAGTTAAAACAATTAATTTACTTGATAAACATATTCTTTGTTTCTTCCACCTGGTTTGGGAGTCTATTAAAAACAAGCCGCACTCTTTGGAGATTGGAAATTACAAATATCTGTCATTGAAAATGTTCAATTATATTTTATCAAAAAAATCAATTTGAAATGTTTTATCATTAGCAGTTATGTTTTAGAAACAATTTTTAACAATTATGTCAGCAATATTTAATGAAATTTTAACATTGTAAGTTCCACTTTCAGACCTTGCTATCTATAGAGCAGATGATGATCAAATCATCTGTTTCTGTGGCCAACGGTTAACAAGCAGGATGTCATAAAGTCAGATTCCCACTAGGGTCACCCTAAAATATTTAAAATTCAAAATCCAGTTTTTACCTAGAATCAAACCCTGAACCCACTCAGCCACGATGTCCCCATGCTTTTTTTAATATACTAATATAATTCTAATAGAGAGTAGGATTGTAAGATCCTATCACATGATAAGTTGTCAATTTATTACTAGTACATTTATCACTAAGAAATTGAAATTACTAGACAAGCCATTTAAGTAATAACTGACTACAACAAAGTAAAATATGTCTGTGCCTTTGTAAGACTTTTTATGTGCTTTTTATATTTGTCGAACTGTTAAAACACAAAGTTGACATGAAGCGAAGCACTTGCCCTTATTTCCGCAACATCTTTTTGATTTCTGTCATCATAAGCTTCAACAAACAATGAGAAATAGCCAACTATGTCCGAACGATATCTGATGTTTGTTACAATGGAGCCTTTCACAGTAACTACAAAGGCCTGCTTGTTCGTGTCCAGCACAGTGTCGTCATTCTTGAGTGTTATGTTCAAGAGCCGAAACAAATTAAGGCTATTCTCTGGTGTATCAGCATCTGTAACACTGCCCTATATTGAATAGAATATCATAATTTTAACTTTTTGCATTCCATATGGACTCCAGCACAAGACATCACTTTTGCACCTCAGCACCACATATAATCATAAATGAGGTGAATGTACCTCTCAACCTAAAGATAATTAAGCAACTTAAAATCACCAAGTTCTATGACCCATTATTAAGTAGGATGTTAAATGGCTATACCAATAATACTCTCTAGCAAATGTCAAATATCTAAGTTGAAATCCAGAATTAAAAAAAACAAGATTACACCAGAATATGAACTTCTAACCCTTGTTTTGATAACCAAGTGATATACCCCTTAGCTGGTCCTGAGGTATGAGCAGCACAATTATACCAAGTTTAAAACCAGCCCACAGCTATCCTCTGCCATCTTGTAGCAGGTCTGATCCAGGACGTAATGAATCTTCATTTCTGAAGTCAGAAACTTGTAAGCAAAATAAATGCTTAACATCTGCATGTGGGAAAGGGGAATGAGCAGAAAAAAAGACAGACAGAAAACTCAAATCCAAAAGATTATAATTACCCACCTGGTAACATAAAATGACAACATTTTTGTTTCCAATGCATTAAATTTTATGGTGAATGAGTAAAACATACAAATTTACGTGTCAGTGTGTAGATTAAATACAAAGGATACTCACTGCCAATGTCATTACTTCTGTGCCAAGGTCAATGTCATTTATGACAGCAGTGGACAACAACGTTGAAACAAATTTTGGAGGGTTGTCATTGATGTCCATCACCTTAACCCTGACGTACAGTAGAGACGAGTCAGAATAGTTGTAATTGAATGATGGATTCATGGAGTCAACGGATGTCATAGACGATTCGTTGCAGTTTTCAGAAGCTTGAATCACTATATCCATAAACTGTATTTTTTCTCTATCCACTTTGTGTATCAAAGTTAGATTACCAGTGGTTTTGTTAAGGGTAAAACTTGTTAAATTATCTCCTCCTGATAATAAATAATAGAAAATAAATGAAATGCATTAGAATAATGGTTCTTTCCTATTGTAAGACATTACTCAGTGTCAAAAGGCAGCCATCAAGGTACAGTCAAGGGAACAAGGCCCCGAGTTCCAACCATTCTGCAGCAGGTTTGCGCAAGAACAAAATAAAAAAAAAGCTTATGAATTTTTACGAAAAATAGAAAAAATATAAAAGAAAAGAAAAATATAGTATAAACAAAAATAACTCACAGTCTTGTCTAAAGAAAAAAACAACAGCAATATTTTTAAAAGCATACACTAAAGTGACAGCCAATACACAACAACACAGTTTTTAAAAAAATGAAAACATAGAAAATACAATATACCGTATATTACAAATACTCTACATCAAAAACTATAATCAGATAACAATATGATGATAGAGTTAGAAAGCTGAAACAAAATGCCAGCATATACAAGAAAACAAGGACAGTTAAGACAAAAGGACGGAGAAAAGGGAAAAATAAAACTCATGAAAATTTACATAAAATTACAAACATTGACTTAATAAATAAATCTACTATGAATTATCTGTATAAAAGATTCAACTATTGAAGTAATTTTTACTGTTCATGTCTTTTTTTTATATATGCCAATAAAACAAACTATTAAAAAAAAAAAACAGCAAAAGAGCAGCAAGATGATGAATGAAAAAAAACATTAAAAACAATAATGAGATTAGTAACTCACAAAACAAAACATAGCAAGGTATTAATGAAGCAGATAATTTGTATTATTTTACAAGGAAGAAATGAACTAAGGTTAAAGTAAAAATATAGTGAGAAAAACTAACCCCCACCCCGTCCTAGGTCTTAACCCCAGCATTGAGGAAGGAGAGGTGCTGGAACAAATGAGCTAATCTTTTCCGTCCTGCTGTATGTTAATGTAACTTTAAAGATAGGAGCCTAGCTCCTAATGAAGGTGAAGAGTGACTGGACCATCAAGCTTTCTGAGGTGTAAAACAATGATCTGATTCTGATACGTTTTTACAAGAAGGCTGGATGGTAAAGTGCCTGGCTTCCAAAATGGGGTCCCATGTTCGAACCCTGATGAAGACTGGGATTTTAAATTTCGGGATCTTTAGGGCACCACTGAGTCCCTAATGGATACCTGACACTAGTTGGGGAAAAGTAAATGCGGTTAGACATTATGCTGGCCACATGACACCCACGTTAACCGTAGGCCACAGAGTACAGATGACCTTTACATCACTTGCCTTATAGATCACAAGGTCTAAAAGGATAACTTTACTTTTTTATTAATGAAGTAGGCTCAGTTAAAAAGTTGAAGTATGTATCTATTTCATCTCATTTGAAATGAAATTCTTATATACCAATGTGTACATGTATTGTGTAGCCATCATAATCCTTCAACTTTATTCAGTTGATGCAGAGAAACTATTTAAAACAGGGCTTCTAGCTGTAGACACAATCTGGTAACAATGACTCAAGAAATAGTCATTTATTCTCAATGGAAAAAATGGACATACTGATACTAAATTTATTTTTTAAAGTAACTATATATGAAAAGAAAAAGATGGTCATGTGGTATCCACTTCAGACTTGTTATGATGCTACTCATGTCATTACCACTTCCATCCTGCAAAATGTTGGGACTAGAACTACATCTTTTTTTTTTCTCTTTGAACGTCCAAAACTTTAAAACAAAAAAACAAGCAAAAGAAACAAAACAATGCCAGCACTCACCATAGAGATAATAACAATTGATATTGTTTGGATAAAGGTCTATATCTGTAGCTGGAGTTATATTTCCCATGCTGGCTGGCGACATCTCCTCTGTGACAAACATTGTCTGAGGCATGGTGACCTTGTCGTAGGTAGGATAGTTATCATCAACATCCCGCAGACGCACTCGAATGGGAAGGGATGTTGATAGGGATGCTGGCTGGCCATTGTCTTCAGCTTTAACTCGAATCTAGACAATGAGAAGATATTGTTCTTTGACACAAGTTCCAATTGGATCAATGTAACTTTATAAAATTAAGGTAAGTTATATTGATAGTTAGTTGCTCATATGAACATCACAATAAGATTTGTTTTTTAATAAAATTTTCTAGACTTAATTTTTAAATAAGAACTTCAATATTTATCATAGAAATATAAATACTATGACTACATTAATTGCAATCCTTTAAATTATTTTCAAAAAAAGGGATCACTAACCAAGAAATAAATAAATATATAAACAAAATGTGCAATGAATTTTTCTTTAAAAAATAACACATTTTAGCTATGTTAATAAATCTTATTATTGAATAGAGCTTTGATTGTATCGAAAATAAAAGTTTTAAGATCAGTAACTATGACAAGAAACAAAATAAATAAATTATTGGAAATATTGAAATCTACTAGATGGTATCTTATTTACAAAGAAAACTTAATGGAGTTTATTTTGTAATGCAATTAGCCTAACTACATATTTCTCTTTAGCAACAATATTTCAGATAAAAGACAGATACATTTAGTTTTTAAATGAGTATTCACCCTTACTTTAGAATTTAATTAATGTCTCTGTTTCAATGTTATGCAAAGTGTATTTACAATATATCAATCAAAATTCTTCTGTTTTTTTTTAGGCAATAATTCATATCTTGTTTACAGACTCTAAAGAGACAAAGTTTTAATAACCTCATAAATTTCTTGTTTTTCCCTGTCCAATCTTTTAACAGATGTCATGTTCCCTGAGACTCTGTCCACTCTAAAATATTCACTGTCTTCTCCTAATGTAAAGTCCAAGTAATAAAAGACCAATCCATTCAAGCCTTGATCAGCATCTGTTGCACTCAATTGAATAAGGAAAGATCCTGGAGGTATTTCCTGGGGAATAAATCAATTCTTATAATTACATTACTATACTAATAAACTGAATACATTGTAATTAAATAATAATTAAACTTTGAAATACTTTATAAAGTTGTTTGAACATCTCATAAAGTGAGCGAATAAAAATAAAACAACATAAAATTAAAAAAAATTTTAAATCAGTTTCTCTTTTATAATGCAGAAGGTGGTCTCAAATTTCTCATTCTATTTATTTCTTTGTAATTCCTCATTATTGTAAGGTGTCTTTCTTGTGAGCTTTGCAGAATCAACAGTCCAGCTGTGGTGATTATGTTTTGTATATAATATTGTAAACGGTACGTCATAGAACCTTGGTTGTAAGACTAAAAGAATTCTATGTTTATTGATTAATTTTACTATTATTTCATTGGTTCATTGGTTGGGACAGAGTGACAGCGCTTGAAGTTTTGTTATTGTTGACAGGGGACCGGAGTTTTGTGATAGCATAGTAGGAGCCATTATAAGGCAGTTCTGATAGTTAATGTATATTTAGGAATTCAGTATTTGTTGGCGTTATCTACAGTTATAATTTATTCCTATTTCTTTATTAAATATTTCTTATTTCTAATGCATCCCTGGTGTTCTTGAAGTATCGCATACATAATGTATCCATGTCAAAGTCATAGGCTAGGAGTTCACAACAATCACAACACCAGCTAATGACTTCCTCATAAGATGGTATGTAAAAAGTTCATATATTTGATTCATTTATTCATTCAACTTTTTAATGAATACAAAGAAATGACTCAAGTGCAGTAATTCCCCCATAAACAAAATTTAATTTGAAGAGGATAATGTTTTCAACAATTATAATGGGGTTTAACCAGAATTTTCATTGTATGGTTTAGCTAGTGATGGCAGCTGGGGTTTAACCAGAATTTTCATTGTATGGTTTAGCTAGTGACTTTTTGTTTCCCAAAAATATACAAAATCTCACATTTCTGGAAGCTTTTTTAGAGCCATTTTCAAAATACCCATCAAGCATTAACCTAACCATGAAGAGTTAATAAGATGATAGGAGGAATTGTAATAAAAGTGACATTTCTAATTGTAAACAAATTATTTCAGCAATTAAATAAACAAGTGGAATTGAATTGAAAAAATAACAACTAACTTCATCAATAACTATTTCAGGAATTTTTCCAGTACTTTCATTAAATGCACTTTGATCAGGTACAACAAAAACTGGTTTGTTCTGGTTTTCATCAACTACTAATATTGATATGGTAACATTAGAGCTCAGAGGTGGACTGCCCCTGTCAGTTGCTACTACAATCACAGTTCGAAGTCCAACATTGTTCACCAATGACTTCTTGACTGAGATAAAAGCCTTGCCATTGTCTCCCGAAACATTAAATAAGGTAGAACCATTGGTATTGGGAGCTATAGAGAAAACTATCTGTGGAGAAGAGTGAAACAGAGAGATTAAAGTTATGTCTACAAAAACAAAGAGATTAAATTTATGTCCACAAAACAGAAAGATTAAAGTTATGTCTACAAAACAGAGAGATTAAAGTTATGTCTACAAAAACAGAGAGATTATAGTTATGTCTATAAATACAATAAATCTGGTTAATACAACCACATCAGGATGCAAGTGCTTTGGTTCTAATAACTGGTCGGTCTGATTAAACAGATTTGACTATAATACGATTTGTTTCATTACTTTAGATGTGTGGCTGGTTTAATTGAACAGGGGTTGGATTAACCAGATTCAACTGTTTTTCATTTAAAAACTTTAGGTCATGGGTAAGAGCATTACAGTGAAATTAAAAGTAGTGACAGAAACTAAAGAAATATATCAAAATAAACATTCTTATTGCTTAATTAGCTTAAAATAGTTTAGTTTTCATTTCGTTATTAACTTTGTAAATGAATTTTTTTAGTACATAAAAATGCCTAATTATTTATTGTATGAAACAAATAATCTCAAACTTCATATGTAATATAATTACAGAAAGACCAAACAATGTGGTTCAAAATGAATGTAACACTTTTGTCAACCATTCAAATTTTTTATCAAAATGTTTTCTATATGTAACATCCATAGTATAATAATAATAATAATAATAATATCAAAATGAAATTATGGTTATTTCAGCTTCATAGATTTGACTGATAGAACTTCTTTAAAAATGATGATAAAGTGACTACAATCAATTTTGTTTCTCTTTTACAAAACTGGACCCTGGCAATGCCAGAGAATGAATTCTCAATCGTTTCTAACATAATAATAATCTTTGTTATCCATGACGAAATTTGTTTTACAATTGTGCATAACTAAAAACATTTGTACAATAGCAAACGAGAGTGCCTTGAGCTTCAACATTAAGCTCCTAAAGAAACATAAAGCATGATGGGAAGAGTGTTTAGATTAGTGTTTGACAAAAAAATGAAATTTAAAATGTATGATCTTAGTAGGTTACTGCACCTGTCCATTGAGTCCTTCATCTCTGTCAGTTGCCAGTAGTTGTGTGATATCAGTACCAACTGTGGTACTTTCCAACACAGTCACATATGGCACAGACTGGGTCCACTCTGGTGCATTATCATTAACATCTGTCACATTTATGTTGATTTGTAGTCTTGATCTTCTCCGCTCTGCCTCCGGATGGAGAGGACTGTCAGTGGCTAAGATGGCCAGATTGTACACTGCTCTTGTTTCTCTGTCCAGTAAAGAGTTCACAAAAAGCTTCCCCTGAAACGAAATGAAAATATATTTTTTGTCTAAAAGAGTTTTTACACAATAAAGGGTAGCAGTAATATGGAGGATTCTACAAGGAAAATGCAAATAAGGATGTCCTCATAAAAACTGACCTGTGACTTGGCAATGAGCTATTGTTTTAAACTGCCCACAGGTTGCAACATCCTAGGTCAGTGTTCATGCCTACAATAATGATTGATCTCGACCAAACATCAGCAGGGAAGAGACTGCATGTATTGCAGGAGACTAAATTCTATAGAGACAACTAGCCACCCAATGAACATGGGAGGATCCAAGTATAAACCTAAGTATGTCAAATTAAGTTTTTCTAATTAAAACTGAATTTTCAAACAAGAATTGTATCCTTTAAATTATATTAAATGTTAACCCCTTTTAATTTATATTGTTTACAGTTGTTAAAAGATAGCTATGTGACGATGCAATGACCAACAGACATTACTCAGTCCAACAAATGATAGGCATATAATAGAGCTTTATTAACCAAGGAAATAAATAAAATTTAGGGGATTCTCCACTAGGACATAAGAAGCTTTGGTTGCCTTATGTCTCTTTCTGATTAAATAATTGAAAAAATATAAGCTAACATTTTAACTAAAGAGTGTCACTAGTATATGCAAGCCATTTTCACTTTAAAATAAAATAATAATCACAGGCAAGATGGATGTTATATAACTAGTAATCATAATGTCACATAATGAAAGTGGTAGATAATGGATTGTGAGGGGTTAAATAAATAGGTCACTGCTTGGTCTGTACTCTCCTTTATACTTTGGACTCAAAAGACAAGCAGTATTATGATTGTTTCAATAATGTGATTGATTTTTAAATAATTTCAACAATAATATCAACCTCTGACCCTTGCCCATTTTTCTCATTCACCGTTACTTTTCTTGTGCATTGGCATAAAATTCATTTCCATAATGAACAAACCACCTAAGAAACAACTTCATTAACAAGGTTACAAAGACAGTTTATGTGGAAACACAAACTCAAAATCAGCCCCCGAAGTGATCCACCCAGGCAGGTAAAAAGACAGGTTTTAATATTTTCAGAAAGAACATCAGAATGAAATTCTATCAAAGAAAAATGACAGAGAAGAATGGAAAAAGAAGCTTGACAGATCCTGTGTGGTGCCCCAGCGGTCCAGAAGACCAAAGGATAGGTGAAAGTGAATGTGAATTTAAATGTGAACCTGGCCTAATGTCTTAATAATAATAATAATAATAATAATAATCTTTATTGTCCTTATGAAAATTTGTCTTACAAACATTATAACTATAAGAAACCAAAGTGTACATTCACACCAGACTCACTCATAATTTACATGTGACAAAGTACAAAATATAATGAGTAATTGATCTAATTGTTTTGAAAAAGGGTCAATCTTTTATTCAAAATCCTCAAGAAAAAAAATTTCATTAAAAAAATTTTTTTTTTAAATTTTCCTTTAGTTAAGTGTTCTATGTATGTGGTACCTCACTGCAGTTCATGCGATAATATGAAAAACTACTTATTAAATGTTATTTTAAATTATGTCCAACTTATATGCATACTAAATAGAATTTTTCTCTTTAAAAAAATAGTAAACATTTTTTGTGTGTAAATGTAGTAATTAGTGTGACAGAACTTACATAACTTAGTAATACATTTGTAAAAACAAATTGTTTTGACACAAAATCTAAAACCATTTGCATAAATGAGTTAAAAATATGGTAAATTGTCATCTCCCCTTACTAAAGAGCCTCTAGTGTTTGTTAGAATTAATAGTGAATAGTTGTAAAAGTGTATATTTATGCATAAGTGATTTAAAAAATTCGATTTTTCACTTTTAGAATAGAAAAAAGTAGCCGTTGCATCAGAACTATGAATGGACTAAAATATTATGAAGTCGGATTTTCACTATCTTTTCTAGTTTACGAGATCTAAACGGGACGGACAGACCGACATTTCACACATAACAAATAGCGTCTTTTCCCCTTTCGGGGGCTACACTTACTGTTTGGTTATTTATTGAGAATGCAGTTTCTGAATCCTCCAGACTGAATGTTATTGTTCCATAATCTCCAGAATCTAAATCACTGGCATTGACTTGAGTCACAAAGGTGCCAACTGAAGCATTTTCTGGCACATTGAAATGTGTAGCTTGACTTGGAAAATAAGGACTATTGTCATTAACATCAGTAATCTGTAGTGACACAGTCACTGATGTTAAGTTAGTGATGAATCCTGTCCCATTTAGTGCCTCAGCTACAAGCTGTTTTAGCAATAAACATAATTAGGCATTGGCTGTTTCAAATTTGTCCAGTAGTATATTCTGATCATCAATAAACAAAAAAACCAAACTGTAAATTAACATTATTTGTATTTCTATATTATTATTTTATTAACAGAAGCGAAAAACTTTAAAATATGTAATTTTTTTAAAAAAATTGCAAATAAAACCTTAAAATGATTAAGCCTGCAAATCTCTGATTCCTCATATATTAATAACCTCAAAACAGCACTTACAAAGCTCAACAACAATAGCAAAAAAACTGTAATTCAATGGATCCCAGCTCATATAGAACTAGAAGGAAATGAGAAGGCTGACTCACTCGCCAAGAGTGGGAGAACTAACACACTAATAAACTCTGCACTCTATCCAGAAGAATTGAAGGAATTAATAGTAAATAAAATAAATGAGAAATGGACGAGCTCTCATCCAAATCACAAGAAAGATGACGCTTACTATAAGCTATCCCGACAAGACCAACGTCTAATCTTTCGACTCAGGACCGGACACAACAGAATGCGACAACACATGTACCGGAAACTCAAAATTGGAACCAGTGAAATCTGCCCATGTGGAGAATCACCAGAGAATACAGACCACGTCCTCCAAAACTGCTCTCTATACCAAGAGGCTCGTATAAGACATTGGCCCCAAATCACCCCAATAGAAAAGAAACTATATGGAGAGCTCCCTGATCTGGAAACCACTGCGCATTTCATCTCATGTATTGGTCTACTCATCTGAACACTCCAACATAATCAATGAGAACGAAGAAGAAGAAGAAGAATTAAGCCTAAAGATAAAAACTAAAGCTAAAACAATAATTAGAGAAAAATAGACTAAAGTTGAAATATAATTTTTGTTTAAAAAGTAACTAGCAAAAATAATCAATAAAAATTAAGTTTCCATCAACTGTAGCTTCCTTTTTTTTTAAATTTATTTTCACTACACTAAGATAGGCTGCTATTATTGCAAATGAAATTATTATATATTAAATAACATAAATAAAATTTCAATAACTATGAATTCCAAAACGACTGAATATTAGGAAATCCAATTTACCTGAAATGTGATATTCTTTCTAACTTCATAGTCCAACACTGAAGAGTTAACTACTATTATAGTGATGCTTGATCTCCCATTGATTGTTTGGTTTTCATCTGGTAGAGTGGTAAAGTCGGTGTAGGCAGCGCCATCTTTTTTTATCACCACACTAAACATGTTGTTTCCAGTCTAATAAAAAAAAATTGAAAACAATTTTAAGAATGCAAACTTTTTAGTTTTTCTATTTAGTTTGAAAAGTTAAATGCCATTGCTTATGGATTTACTCAGGTATTTTATCTTGAAATGCTTTATTTCATAATTATTTTTAATAGATCTGATAAATGCCTTTTAATTAACAAATTTCAGTACATATTTACAAAATTATAATTTAGTAATTTACATTATAGACAGCAATACCTTTGGGTAGCTAGTGACATTAGGGGTAAATAGCGCACTGCCAACAGTGAGTGAAAATGTGTTACAAGTTTCAGATGTTCCTTCAGAGTTAAAGATAATTTACTTCCTAGTCCATACCTCCCTCATGACAATGGGGGATGGCAGTGGGTAGGGTATGAACCCAGGACCATCAAGAAGTCCAACCGACAGTCCAGCACACATACTGCATGACCAGGCAATGTAAAAGAGATTCTAAAGCTGTCAGAATTGACAGCAAAATTCACCTAAAGCACTTTTTATTTATTCTAATCCCTGACCTGATCAATATCCTCTACTTCAATTGTAGAGCTCATTAGCAGTGGAGCTCCTTTGGGCGTATTCTCTTGTACTGTGCCACTATATGTCCCTTGTTTGAACTCTGGCAGATTATCATTGACATCCGATACAGTTATAGACACCTGAGTACTGCTGACTGATACACTTGGGTCAAACTGATCTGTACCATTCACCTCTGTTGCCTAAAAAATAATAATTCTTTAGCTTCTAAAGAGGACAAAAAAATAGTAAGGCTTAGATATTTTTCAAAGAAATTCTACTTTCTATATAGTCTACAATTTTTACTTTTTAACAGAGGTAGGTTCAGAGTAAACAAATGTGATGATGTCAGATATTTATAATATAAATTATATGGCCCTCTGGCTGATTAACTCTAAACTTTAAGATATGAAAATTTAACCTGCTATAACTTTCCAAGTACATAGAACAACTATGCCATTTAATGATAAAAATAGCACTGAATTAATTTATTGAAAATAATTTTGTATTCACAATGACAACCCAAAATGTTATTTAAAATGACATTTCAATGACTAAAATTATAAAGTTATAGTTTTTTACTTTACACGCTGGATATATATCTATATATCTATTTCAATCTATCTATATTATAAATATATATAACTCTTAATGTTTAAAAAATGTTTTAAAGTTGCTTACAGTAACAGTAAAAAGATACAGTCCTCCACGACTTCTTACTATTGGATTATCAGCGTCCAGAATTTTACTGACTACAATGGTACCATTCATTAAGTCAATAGAAAATGGAAAATTAGTATCTGTATTTCCTGTCATGTGCAAACAATCATATAGCATTAAAGTTTTTTTAGTTTGTAGCAATAAAAAAATTGTTATTTAAAAAACAAACAAAAACAATCTTAATTACTCAGTTGTCATAAATTCAGAATGTATTACAGGAATTACTTTTATTCTAAATTATGCAGATTTTGTTATATTGGTTATGTTATGATTATAGCATTATGATAATGCAACTAAATTATGGTGCTTTGAATTGCCCTCATGCTGCCCTTGGAGAAATGACCAGTACAAATTAAAAATTCCCCTTTCAGAACTTGCGATCTATAATCGGGCAGATGGTGTAAAAGTAATCTGTTTCTGTGGCTCACGATTAACGATGGTGTGACCAGCACAACCACCTGTAAACTTTTTAAAAAATTTAACAACTCACAGTGAAATTTTAAAATATCTAATAACTTTTTTTTACCTCATGATGTCTTAATTGTTTCACTTACCATCTGTGATGTTATACTGAACTTTGTTAGGAACAGATACTCCTCTATCTCCATCTGTAGCCTTCAGTTGTATGACAGATGTGCCCTTAAAAAAAAAAAAGAAATCTCAAAATAAAAATATCATTTTAGACATTTTAGTACTAAAGTTCTAATTAGAACCGATACTGAAAGAAAATGTTCATGTATTCATAAAACTTAATGAATTTTTTTTTTTTCTAGTTTAATATAACAATGAGCAAATAATATTTATAAAAGTTTGTTTTTTAAATCAATTCATACTTTAAGAAGCGGATGGAAGACTTGGATCTGATCAGAATGGATCAGCAAATTAGATTGGGTCAGTTTGAATCAGATCTAACCAGATCCAAAGCAGATCTGAATAGGATCTGATCAGTTCAGAGTGATTAATTAAATCTGATCAGATTGTAACTGAAAAAATATTGGACAATATGGGGACTACATCTACAACATTTATGTTTTAGCCCAACACTCTAGCAACATCACTGCTAGTTTCATAAAGAAAATGTAAGCTAAAGCAGGAAGTGAAAAAAGTGAAAAAAACAACTTCAGAAGGACAGGTATTTTTCTGTACAGACTTCTAAGTATACGAAGAGAGATGAACACTTACAAGGAGCTGGTTTTCATATATGGTTTTGATATAAGGCAGCCCATCAAATACAGGTGGTGTATCTTCCACATCAATAATAGTGATAAATAAATCAACTGGATCCCCTCTACAGACATCTGGTGAAGCAGTGCATATACAGGCAACGCTTGGACACATTGGATTGCCATTGTCCTGGATAGTATTCATATGTGTTGAAATAGATTTTAAAAATACTTTGTAAACAATCTTGAAAAAATATAGATGTTCCCTCAACAAAGAAGATAATTAGGCATATATATTTGTTAATTTAGTCATGCATGTAAATAAAAGATTTCTCTACTATGTCAATGATTTTCCTGGCTGAATCAGGATGGCTGCCTGGTCATGTGATATGCAGTTTGGATTTTTGTCATGATGATCCTAGAATTCAAACACTACCCCAAATCCCCAAGCATTGTATGAGAGGTTTGGGTTAGGATGTAATGATAATAATTCAGAAAGAAAGTCTGAACCATTTAAAACAAACCCGCTCTATGGGAAAAAAAGAATCCAATGGAAAAAAAATGCCTTTGAAAAGGGAAACAACTAAAGCAAAGCTAAAAAAAAAAAAATTTTTATGGCATACATTTAACTTATATATTGTAAATAGCCAAAAGAATGCTCATAATAAACTCTTTATTTGTAAGTAACCTTTAAAGTACACTTAGCAGTTAAAAGTTGATACATACCCTGGAATACACTTTGAAATGGTAAAAGGACTTGGTTTCATAATCAAGTTTTCTTTTCAGATGGATGATACCAGTGTTAGAGGTTAGGGAAAACGTCTCTTTGTAGTCAGCATCGTCTTGCTGTTGTCAAATAAATATCAGGATATAATAAACAATTAATATCAGTCAATGATTCAGTATAACACAGCAAAATCCTGTAGAATCTTTGGCTGTTTGGTATAAACCTGTTGGCTACTTGGGGGTATTCATGTTAAAATTTCAGACTAACATTTTTGTAAAGACTCGTGTTGTTTTTCTTAAGGGTCTCTAGGTAGAGAGGAAAAATTCTCCACAATACACCCACCTCACCATTTCCACAAAATAGATTTGACCAGATTCCACTGATACTGATAGGAACATGGAAGACTGACTATACAAAAGCAATATTTATAAAAATAATTAAATCCTTATTTAATTTCTATAAAATAGAAATTTTCATTTCTGTAATGAAAAATACTTAAACTCTATTATAATAGTAGAATCAAGACTTATTAATTATGTACTATAATAAAATAAGATACTAGAATTTAGACACAAGAATGAGGCAGAGACTTTATAGATAAGATAAAAACAAGTCAAAATAAGTCAATTAATTATAGTCCTTAACATTGTTGTGATTGCTGACATTGCAAGTGTTAAAAGTTTTGAAAAGATGTTGGACATTGTTTATGAATTTTGGTTTCTAATGTAATGTTGAGTAATTTACTTCTGTGTTTGAAATTGTTTAATTTAATTGTTATTTGAATTGACTTTTTAATGTGTTGGGGGTTTTTTTATCCATACAGTCAGTAAAGAATCCTAATAAGGTGCTTTTTCTTCTATTTCTTTTTACATAGATATTTATAACCAATGATTCAATACTATGTACAATTTATTCATATAGAGAGTCATCACATTTTAGTTATTTCTTTTCAACATTTCAAAGACTAAAATCACTGAAATATAAATATGTAATAATTTCCAAATTTATATCATTTCCTGGGCATTGTCAAAATTTAATATTTAAGTCACCAGCCAATCAATGTAAAATATAATGAAAGTTATCATATAGACCAGTGTATCCCAAACTTTTTCCTTAATGGATTACTTGCACATTCTGAGTATTTAATGGAATAGTTTGCTTATTCTTTTAGAAAGATTAATTACCATGGTGGCCTACTAGTTAATTATTCCAGTAGTTTGTGGAACACCTAATCAGGCCATGCAGAACACTAGTGTTTAGCAGAACACTAGGGTTTAGCAGAACACTAGAGTTTAGCAGAACACAGTTTGGGAAACACTGATATAGACAAACTGAGGCGATTATCCAACCAATAGTTTACATTAGACTAACAAAAACACAACATTGAACTTACAGAGCTGCTGGCCTGACAAGAAAAACAAGGAACAGATGTTTGAAACAAAAATTTTGTTTTCATTCAAGTATTGAATTGGTAATAACATTGTTTAATGCATTTAGGAATAAAATCATCATTGTTGTGCTACTGTTGTAAATCTAAATCTGCAAATTTCAGACTACTTCCCTTGTCTAGAGGCTAAGTGCACCTGAACTTGGCTTGTCTTGGCTACCTAGAAGGGGGCTCGAGGTTCGACACCTGACTCGGGCAGAGTTGTGTTTACTGAGCGCCTAAAGGCAGCACTAAAACCAACTCCTAGATACCCCCCCGCCCACTGATCCACAAATGAGATTGGACCAAAGCGCTCTGAGCATGCTATAAGCATGAAAGTAGTGCTATATAAAAGCCATACTAAAAAAAAAAAAACTTAATGCTTCAAAATACAGTCAATTCAGGTTGAGCTACCACAGAATCATTTTAATCCTTAAACTGGCTTATTTGATTATATGAACATTTTCTGTGTTACAAGAAATTTTGTCCGTAGTTTAGGTTGCATTCTAAATAAGTTGCAGGTCTAATAAAACAGTTTGATTATTCATCTTTGACCGTAATACCTTCAACATTCTTTCTGAACACCAAATACTCTACCCTTAGTGATGTCACATAAATGCATAGTCCAATGTCATTAAGACAAGAAGTAAAGAGAAAGGCTTAAGATCAATATATTGCTCAACTAGCTCAAACCTTGTCTACTATCTTATTTTCAGTGTAACCTTCTCTGGCTAATGGGTTTTTACAGGTCAAACACCTAAAACACTTTGGACTCAGCCATAAAAAATAACAATAAATCTGTCTTGTTTGTTTTTATCTTTGTCAGATTTAGGATTTACAGAGAAAGTTTTTTTTTAAGTTATCTTCTAATTTGCAGACAAGCTTAAGTATTTATTTCTATTTTTTTACTGGCTTAGTTAACTGTTCTTATCTGTTGATTTACTAAATTAACGGCTGCCTGGTTGTGCGGTTTGCGTACTGGACTGTCGTTCGGATTTATCGATGGTCGAGGGTTCAAATCCTGCCCGCTCCCATCCCCCGTAATCCTGCGGGAGGTTTGGACTAGGAAGTAAACTATCTTCAACTCTGAAGGAACATCCGAAACATGCAAAACATTTAACAAAAATTTTTTACAAATGATACTGAAAATAAAACCCCTACAAGCTTCAAGCTACCATCATCACATCTCCTGGACATCTATGGCAGTTTTAACAATTATGGCAAATGTGATAACTACAATATATAAAATGATACTAATATTACAAATTTTCACTTACATTCATGGAGTAAAAGATCTGACCCCCAGACCCTGTGTCTGGATCTGTAGCTGATACAGTAAACACTGGTGTAAGTAGAGCAGTATCCTGGGAAGCAATTGTTTTAAAAAAGCTTTATCCAAGACAAAATTACAAATTAAAGACAAAAAAAAGGTTTATTTTTATTTTTAAATGAATATTTTATAACAACGAAATTTAAGCAACAATTTCAATCCTCAAAAATAAATTGTTCATGAAATCAGGGCATAACAAAAAAGAGGTTGTTTCATATTAAATATTTAATATAGTTAAGTCAAATTAGTCAAACCAAGTATATCTATAATCCTTAAATGTTAAAAAAAATATTCATTAAATCAATACTAAGGTGATAGTATGAAAATATCACACTATTATTTATTTATTTTCATGCAGGCTACCTCCAAAAGAGAAAATCTGTAAGGCAGTCCAGTGAAAGTTGGTGGGTTGTCATTGACATCATTGATGATCATCAAAATTTTATAAGTGATCTGAAAGCAAATGTAGAAAATAAAAATGTTAATATAGGTACTTTTCATTCAATATATATATATATATATATATATATATATATATATATATTATATTATATATATATATAATATATATATTATTATTATATATATATATATATATATATATATATATATATATATATATATACAAAGCTCCACTGATACTAATATAAATATATACATACATACATGTATATACACATATGTACATATGCTATGCTATGGCTGGCAAAAAGAAAGAACTCCTCAATACTGTGAAAAGACAATAGCTGACCTGGTTTCGTCATATTGTAATACATGACTCACTATTAAAAGTCCTTATTCAAGGTACAGTAGAGGGATTGCAAAGAAAGGGTCGTTCAAGATAACACTGGAAGGATAACACTGGAAGGATAACACTGGAAGGATAACACTGGAAGGATAACACTGGAAGGATAACACTGGAAGGATAACACTATAAGGATAACCTAAAAGAATGATACCCTGCTAAGAACAGCTGCTGACTGGGAAAAGTGGAGGGATTTGGTTACACAAACTGTCACGGCACGCCTACAACAAAAGTTAAGGGACAGATGAGATGAAATATATATATTTATTGAAAGAGTTAAAAAAAAGAGAGAAAAAGAAAACACCTATACTCCTGACAATCTAAACATAACAAATTCTCAAAAATTTGGCCTGGTCATGTGATATACACGCTATTTTTAAAACATCTGACTACCCACCAAGTTTCCACCCATGAAAAGTTAGGAGGCTAAAAGCGCCTCAAAAATGTATATAGCTGTCAAATCCTAGCACAGCTTCTTTGTATAAACCTATATATCAGTTTAACCCAAACCTTTACAACTAAGTTTTCCTAAAACTGTCCAATTTAAGCTCTTTATTAAGTGTGTTTTAGACAAGTTCTGAAACTTAAAAAGAAAAAAAGTGAACAAATGTTCAAAGAAATGCATATTTTAAGCTAAAGAATTTGTTGCAAATATTATTGATAAAAGTTATACATTAGCTAATTATATACTTAGCACTAATGGTATAATCAAAACAGAACAAATCCTACCTCAAATGACAAATCCTTTATCTTAACATGTAACTGCCTTACACTTGGGCTCTGAGAAATACAGTTAAAGAATCATTGCAAAGTAAAGTATTATAATCAGCATTAACTAAATGATTATTTTATTAAACTCAATCCTTTGTAAAGTTTATTAATCTAAATTGAAGTAATACACTTTACTTAATGCCAACTATGTCAACATACTAACATTATCTCTGTCAAGCTGAGTTTTGAGAACCAAGCCACAAGTGTAGATGTTACCACTGGATGAAAGTTGTGTAACATTGACAAGTGAGTCAGTGTCAGAGCTTCCAGCGCTGTAATAAAACAAAAAGACAATTTTACAAAAACCATAAAAAAATGTAACTCATCCAAATTTGAATGATAGCTACTAGTTACAATAATAACTCAAAAGGTATGATTATATAAGAGAAGAAAGACATTTTTACCTAAAGCTTGAGATCTATATCTGTTGTCTTTTTTTCCTAAAGCGTCCAATAACCCGCTTAGCTTGAGATCTATATCTGTTGTCTTTTTTTCCTAAAGCATCCAATAACCCGCTTAGCTTGAGATCTATATCTGTTGTCTTTTTTTCCTAAAGCGTCCAATAACCCGCTTAGCTTGAGATCTATATCTGTTGTCTTTTTTTTCCTAAAGTGTCCAATAACCCGCTAAGCTTGAGATCTATATCTGTTGTCTTATTTTCCTAACACTTAAACCTTTTGATTTATGAGGCCCGACTGAAAAAGGACGATGGTTAGGCGTAGGCTTAGCTATTCTGTTGAAAAAACACCAGCAACAGAAACACCAAACAGCCAATCAACATATTTCACGGATCTAGGAGAAGATGGACCTCGAGATGGAAGGTTAAGGGCCATATTGTGAAAGCCATAGTTATCTGGAAGCTTACAGATATAAACCCTTCATCTTCATCAGAACAATCCCCACCATAGGTATTGTTATATGTTTAGACTTTAGATTAAGGGTAAGGTGATCGGGAATTTCATTGGAGTGACGAGACTATAAATAAATATAATTTTAGACGGAATGATGGGATATTAACAAAAATAAGGAATTATGGGAAGATGATGGTTAAGTAACAAACTCACTCTTTTAGCAAGCAAGATGTTAGTTTTGTTTTAGAGCTGAGACATTAGGACTGTGCCCTATTATTGTGTATTAAATAATATTTCCTAAGTTTATAAAGTCTTATCAAGTTATTCATAGACTTTAATATATGTTGTGTGGTTTAGTAAGACTTTAAGTGATTTACATAAAATATCTAGATCTACAGTTTCAACAAAAGACCACATTCAACGGTATATGGAATATCCGGACCACATACGAGACACGGAAGACAGCGCAAAGGACAGCGGAGATGATCAAGTTCAATTTCACCATCTTAGAAATCAAGTCAAGATAGACTGGCTCAGGGCAGAAGCGATAGACTTCCAACAACACACTCATTACAGTTCAAGGAAAGGTGCTGGAAGAGGCGAAAAGCTTCACCTATCTTGGCACTATCCTGGACAACTATTGTTATGGCATGATTAGGAATTGGTTATTTGTTTTGGAAATAGGGGAAGTTTTGACTTAGAGAAAATGACGTGACTAGTAAAAACAAGACTAGGTTTTAGGCAGAGCGAAATATCAGCCGATGTAAACAAACTACTTCCATGATGCTTAAGAGATAGGAAGCTTGTTAGGAACGTAGAGAGTTAGCTGACATTCGACGGTTCCCTTCATTGTTATTCAACTTCTTGTTCAGTATCAGCGTTAACTAACTCGTATTGATTGTTCGTCGATTCGCCGGTGTTATTGGATTTCATTGAGTGTTACCTCAATTTGGTTATTTACAGTAGACACCACGGAAGCGCCTAACACTATGTAGGAACAGATGCAGATGTGAGAACATGCAATAGTGAAGCTGAAGCAGCCTTCCATCAGCTGAAAAACATAGTGTGTCCAGGGAAATAAGTACCACCACCAAGATAAGGCTTTTCAACACAATTGTTAAGCCAATACTAAAAAAAAAATATATAATTTTTAATATAGCGCTACTTTCATGCTTATATCATGCTCAGAGCGCTAATATCCAATCTCATTTGTGGACCAGTTTGGGGGGGGGGGGGTATCTGGGAGTTCAGGAAAAAAAGCTCTTCTCAGGTCGTGTGTCGAACCTCGAGCCCGTTGATAGGTAGCCAAGCCAAGCCAAGTTCAAGCGTACTTAGTCTCTCAACCACGCTTCGCACTACAGCTACTACTTGATGACACAATAAACATGCCTCATGAAGATGCTTAGAACAGAGCAGCAGCCCATTGAAGGAGATATCCTTTAGAAACACTTGCGATGGATAGGTCACACCCTTCGCAAGCCTGCATCCAACATCACAAGACAAGCCCTCACCTGGAACCCCCGAGGAAAGATGAAGAGGAGACAGCGCAGAAATAGGTCTACATAGCGCCTAGATTTGGTAGCAAGATCCCAGCAGATGTGCAAGATATGGGGACAGTTGGTGAGACTGAATGGGGTGGTAGGTCTATGCCCCAGACGAGCTCAAAGTGAGAGATTGGATGATGATTAATATGCCAATGATGCTTTAAAGGCGAAGTTTGGATTTATCAATTTAAGGTAAAAATACGAGTTGACTAATTAGCATAAAGTTCAGTAGCCACTTTTAAACTTTTTTCATATCCGAGAAGGAGAGAATTTTAAAAAATACAGAGTTAAATATTATGTTTATATTCATAAAAAAAAATAATGCTCTCTTTCTTAACATTATGATTCATGAGAAGCCTCATAAAAGATTAATACATTACAGATTTTTAAAAAATTATCTGTTGGATTTCTTTTTCTACTCACCTGAAAGTCAGCACATCATTATCAGGGTCAGTGGCAATGAATTGATAAATTAGTGAACCTGTACATGAAATGATTTAGTTACATTTGTATTGTATAGGAAATTGTAATTTATATGAATTTAAAGCTAATTAAGCATCTAGCATAAATATAGCAGCACAATGGTTAGAATTGTTACATCGTTAATAACCCTGGGCTAGTTATCGTCTGATATCAAATTGGAATTGGCAAAATAATTTTCTTGATCATTGCCCTTTTTTTTTTATTCCCATCTTTCCAACCACTCTTAGCTTTTTTAAGCTACAACTAGATCTAGATGTATATCATATTGGCTAGCACTGCAGAAAAAAATCAGTAATGATCTAGATCTTGTTTTATAAAACAATTAAGTCCATAGAGGTGGAATTAATGTGATACAAGTTTCCCAATTCTTACAACACAGTCTGTTCTTTTGTACAGAATAGTCTGCAATGAGTGCCAAATAATATCTAAGCAATGTCAAGGACGTTAAATAGAACTCAAAAGCTGCCAACTAAAAAAAAAAGTTATAAATTTGAAGATTTATAATTTGATTCTGCTCTGCTAAAAAGTACACATTTTTTTTATTCGACTTTGTTTTGTACACCTTCAGTGAAGTCCAGTAGGGTGTCGGCGCCGTAGGCGCCATGATCCCGTTGGTCGTTAGAAAGGCTTTTATCCAACAACCAGGCCTGGACATGGGGCTCTTCACCCCTGTCCTATCTGAGGGCTCCCAACGGTAGACGACCATGTTGTCTGAATGGACAAAGTCGGATCGTGCCGTGTACACAGCGCCCCGTTCCTGTTCCTGGGTCCCACTCGCTATAAGTGGCCGAGAACAGTGCTAACTGCTGGTAGCTTGTCTCATATTCCTATACTGTAACCGCTACTGTTCCATGCGAGGACCGCCACTCCAGCTAACGGGACACCGATGACGGCCCTCTTTGTGGAACAGCGTGGCGGACTTTTTGGACTCGGTTCCAGGCGTTCTTTCCATCCCAACCCCGAGTGAGAGAAAAAAAAAAGCCCACCAAGGGAAGCCCGGCCGGGCCTGGTTCGCTACTCGTACTTAGCCTATCTAGTTCCACTACTAGACGTTTCCACCGGAGGTGCCACGCTGAGGCGACGAGTAGCTGGAATCCTCCGGATTTTGTACACCAGATACACCAAAAAAGCTTGGTATTTATAGTTTTTCTGCCAGGTATGAACATTTAAGTTCTACACATTTTCCTTTTTTTTTTCTTACATAATTCTGATCTAGATTATTTGTTGTTTGATATTAATGATTTTAGAACTTACCTATAGTTGCATTCTCAAATGCAGTAAAGAAAGTATTTACGCTGTTCACAGTTGGTGGTCTGTTGAATTGTGACTCCACTGATGACGATAGAAATACATTTTAACATTAGTTTAGATTTCAGTCATTGGTACATATCAACATCTTTAGCAAATGTAAACACGATAGACTTTAAATTGTGAATGTTAGGTGAAAAAGTAATCTTGATCGAAGAAAGTTTCCAGGTCACAGCAATCATTAAGTATTAATTAAATAATTAAGCATCATTATGTAGAACATTGATACATTGCTTAGCAGTGATCATTATTAATTAAACATCCTTTGGGAACATAAAAGAGCTAAGTCGTTTTAATTCTACAACACCTTAGTCAACCGGCGTCATGATTGTTCTAGGAGCCCACAGGTTGCGACGTCGCAGGTCAGTGTTGAGGCCTGGGATATGGGGCAGATGATTTAAAGGTCATCTGTATCTGTGGTCCACAGCACAACCACCAACCGCCTTTACTTTCCCCAACTAATGAGCCCATTAGAGCTGGGTGAACTGAGAAAGATTCGATCCCGGGACCTCGGTTCGAAGCCAAGCATTTTACCACTCAGCCTCCTCAGGATGTCGTCGATAAACTAGTTATTTCAAAGTCATTGAGGCCAACTACTGTTTCTAATTTACATAAATGACCTTTCTAATTACATTAGTTAAGAAACAAAAATTAAAACGATTGCACTATATGATAGTATATGTCCCTAAATTGAATAAAGAAAATCAACACCAGATACTGAGAGATCAATTTATCTCATCAACATCTGTGTCCCTTGACTTCCCTCGTAAGGAATGCTGTAACAGTTCACCTAACCGAATTCCTCCATTTTTCCCTGATCAACCGTTGTTCTTAACCCTTCAAGTGCTGAGCTGTTTTACAATGAGTGTATACAAAATGGAATTACAATTCTGATGTTTAGAGGATAAACTACCACACGCGTTGTAAAGGTTAATAGGATATTAAGAGAAAGGCGGGTCAATTCTTTTACATTTTTTCAGCAAGCTTTTTTTCGGACAAGAGATAAATAACAGAAATGAAAATCAATCAACCCTTCTTTTAACCAATCATTATACCAATTATTAAGAAAAAAGTAACATAAAAAAAAGGTGTGCTTGTTTTTTTTATTCATCCCTTCTATATGAAACTGACAATGGTCTATAATTTCTTTATGAAACTGATGGTCTATAATTTCTTTATGAAACTGACAATGGTCTATAATTTCTTTATGAAACTGACGATGGTCTATAATTTCTTTATGAAGCTGATGGTCTATAATTTCTTTATGAAACTGATGGTCTATAATTTCTTTATGAAACTGATGGTCTATAATTTCTTTATGAAGCTGACGATGGTCTATAATTTCTTTATGAAACTGATGGTCTATAATTTCTTTATGAAGCTGATGATGGTCTATAATTTCTTTATGAAACTGATGGTCTATAATTTCTTTATGAAGCTGATGATGGTCTATAATTTCTTTATGAAACTGATGGTCTATAATTTCTTTATGAAACTGATGGTCTATAATTTCTTTATGAAGCTGACGAAGGTCTATAATTTCTTTATGAAGCTGATGATGGTCTATAATTTCTTTATGAAGCTGATGATGGTCTATAATTTCTTTATGAAGCTGATGATGGTCTATAATTTCTTTATGAAGCTGACGGTGGTCTATAATTTCTTTATGAAACTGACGGTGGTCTATAATTTCTTTATGAAACTGTTGGTGGTCTATAATTTCTTTATGAAACTGTTGGTGGTCTATAATTTCTTTATGAAACTGACGGTGGTCTATAATTTCTTTATGAAACTGTTGGTGGTCTATAATTTCTTTATGAAACTGTTGGTGGTCTATAATTTCTTTATGAAGCTGTCGGTGGTCTATAATTTCTTTATGAAACTGACGGTGATCTATAATTTCTTTATGAAACTGTTGGTGGTCTAAAATTTCTTTATGAAACTGACGGTGGTCTATAATTTCTTTATGAAACTGATGGTCTATAATTTCTTTATGAAACTGATGGTGGTCTATAATTTCTTTATGAAACTGACGGTGGTCTATAATTTCTTTATGAAACTGACGGTGGTCTATATTTCTTTATGAAACTGACGGTGGTCTATAATTTCTTTATGAAACTGTTGGTGGTCTATAATTTCTTTATGAAACTGACGGTGGTCTATAATTTCTTTATGAAGCTGACGGTGGTCTATAATTTCTTTATGAAGCTGACGGTGGTCTATAATTTCTTTATGAAGCTGACGGTGGTCTATAATTTCTTTATGAAGCTGTTGGTGGTCTATAATTTCTTTATGAAACTGACGGTGGTCTATAATTTCTTTATGAAACTGTTGGTGGTCTATAATTTCTTTATGAAACTGACGGTGGTCTATAATTTCTTTATGAAGCTGACGGTGGTCTATAATTTCTTCATGAAGCTGACGGTGGTCTATAATTTCTTTATGAAACTGTTGGTGGTCTATAATTTCTTTATGAAACTGACGGTGGTCTATAATTTCTTTATGAAACTGACGGTGGTCTAAAATTTCTTTATGAAACTGACGGTGGTCTTTAATTTCTTTATGAAACTGACGGTGGTCTATAATTTCTTTATGAAACTGACGGTGGTCTATAATTTCTTTATGAAACTGTTGGTGGTCTATAATTTCTTTATGAAACTGACGGTGGTCTATAATTTCTTTATGAAGCTGACGGTGGTCTATAATTTCTTTATGAAGCTGACGGTGGTCTATAATTTCTTTATGAAGCTGACGGTGGTCTATAATTTCTTTATGAAGCTGTTGGTGGTCTATAATTTCTTTATGAAACTGACGGTGGTCTATAATTTCTTTATGAAACTGTTGGTGGTC
>JAZGLO010001158.1:0-55000 GCA_036873155.1 Biomphalaria sudanica | reverse complement strand
GTACACACTTTTTACCACACAGACAGATAGATAGACAGACAGAAAGACAGAGTGAGTTGATATAAGCTTTGTAAAAATACTTAGAAAGACACAAAGATAAAGCACAATTCTATGCTAGCTGCTAGGACAAAGTAGAAATAACAGTTTTTTCTTCCCTACTGTCATTAGAATATGGAATGGTTTGCCGGAATAAGACAGAAGAGCTTATGATTTATAATATAAACCTCATCTTATCTTATAAAATACAGACGTATTGCTAGATAAATCTTGTTATGCATGTTAACCAATGACTTAAGTTCTGCCATTTCATTGGCTTTAATGACTGGCCCAGGCAACCCATTCCACGCTCCAATATGGCAAGGAAAGAAAATAGCATTTGTACAAATTTGTCCTAGCATATGGAACGAGGAATGTGCCTTTATCTTTGTGTCTTTTATTAGATTTCGTTATTGTATTTGAAAAAAAAAAAGTCTATAATTAATATGTACCTAACAAGACAAATTAAAGATTGCACTTACCGCTGATGAAGAGACAGTAGCTAATCAGGAGATGTTTAGTTATAATGCCCATCGTTTCTACGAAAATTGTCTAAATAATCCAACCAAATTCGTAAAAAAACGCTTCGACAAGGAAGTTTTCTAACTAGGTTTAACTTGGTACAAATTTGTTATCTTTCTGTTATCCCAATCAACAGCTGGCCTGATAACAATTAGATCTTAACGGTTCATGTCCTCATTATCACACGTCGAAAGAAGTCCACAGCCTCTTTTTGAAAAAACTTGGTCTGAAACAAACAGAAAACGTGTACTACACTGTTTACTACATTTAACGTTATAATCTGTCCGTCTGTCTGTCTGTCTTGGAGTAGCAACTTCCCCCTCCCCCTTTTTTTTTTACACACCAATAGTGTTGTTATTTTCAAAAAATATAATAATGATGGGTGGAAGATAACATAAAATACTGTCTTCATTTTCTTATTTTCTCATTTTCGTAGCCACTCAATCAAATGACACATAGCTCTAGAGTCTAGTCTATTAAAGCTTTCTTTGGCAAATTGTCTGTCTATTCCTTTTTTCCCTAAAAGTTTCTAGTGAACACAAGGAATGGTCTAGTCCAGTGTTTAACAAACTTTTTTATGAGCAAGCCAAAAACTAAAAGGAAAATTTGTAACAGACCACAATAATTCTTTATTTTAAAAATTTACCTCAGGGGACCATAAGTCCCTCGCTAGGCCTGTTACGTAGTTGTTATCCTAGATTGGGGTTAAGTATTAAATAAGCGGCTACTCATTTAAGTTTTAAAATAACATGGTTACAAAGACAGTTTGTGTGGAAACACAAACTCGAAATCGGCCACCCAGGCAGGTAAAAAGGCAGGTTTCGATATTTTCAGAAATAATATTAGAATGAAATTCTATGAAAGGCAAATGGCAGAGAAGAATAGAGAAAGAAGGTTGACAGATCCTGTGTGGTGCCCCAAAGGTCTAGCAGACCAAGGCATAGGTGAAAGTGAAGGTGAAGTTAGATGTAAACCTGGCTTAACTAATTTCTTATAAGGATTATCTTATTGATCTAATTGTTTTATATAGGGCCAATCTCTTTAAATCCTCATTAAAAAAAACATTTCGTAGAAAAAGAAATTCTTGGATATCTTATAGGTATTGTGTCTCCCTTCCCTTCACGTGATAATATGAAAAACTACGTATTAATTGTTGTTTTAAATTATGTTCCACTTACATGCATATTAAATAGATTTTTTCTCTTTATAAATAAAAATAAAAACTTTTTGTAAATCCGATTGCGAACGCAATTGTTATTTTTTTAATAATCGGTCTGGTTCTTCATTACTGCCAGTAGCGGCCTTAAGGGGGTAGTAAGTGGGGCAACCGCGCCAGGCCCCGCGATCGGAGATTTTATTGTCACCAACTTCGAAAATTAAATCAGTTCTCATAAACTAGGACTTGTGACTAACATAACGTCCAATTGGCAGGCTTTAATTTCCAGAGTGAAACGTCATGTTCTATGTTTTATAGTAAAAATAAGACCCACAGCTTAGAGGCGGATTAATGTATTGCAGTGCTTTTTTTTGTAAAAAAAAAAAAAAAATGGGTGCCGGTACTCAGTGATTAGGTGCCGGTACTCAGTGATTAGGTGCCGGTACTCAGTGGTGGATTGCCTAACTTTAACTACTAATAAATTAATAATAAACGTTAAAATACAAGAAAAGTAACAATTTTTTCCCACATTGAGAAGGGTGCCGGTACGCCGTATCGGTGCGTACCGTCACAAAAAAAGCACTTTTGTATTGTTATTGTTAGAGCGTTAGAGACGGATTAGGCCCGTTAGCGTGATGTGGTAGGGTAAATATAATCTACTCTTACGGCTAAAGGCCCCTCACATGACGCTCGTTCAGGGCCGCCCCTGATTACTGCTAACCACGTGACATGTTTCTGTTATTTGCTTCCAGTTAGCTTGTCTTTCCAAGATTCCGAGCGGCAGATGGTAGTCACCTGCTTTTAATCAGAGCAATGATTAGCATGTGAGCTGTTTGATCACTGGAGCTGGTCATCTTGTCTTGTCAACTATGCACCAGGGGAACATCAAAAGAAAACAATTTGTTTTAGTGTCGCAGGGGAGGACACTGGGGAATGGTATGCTGAGTAAGAATTCACTGCATTACCGTTACTGCTTTCCTTTTCAACAGCCGTTGTCAATTACAACAAAGAATACTTTTTCAAAAATATCAAAGAGTAATAACTTCACATTTACAGCTATATATTTCAGTACTGTAAGATTTATTTACTCTGCACAATAATCTTCAAATACAAAAACAAAATTTAATAAAATATTCTGAAAGACACAAAGATTAAGGCACATTCCTCATCCCATATGCTAGGACAAATTTGTACAAAAGCTCCTTCTTCCCTAGTGCTATTAGAGCATGGAATGGGTTGCCTGAGCTAGCCAGGAAAACCAGTGACTTGGCGGAGTTTAGGTCATTGGTTAATATGCATGACTAGATGCATGACGCGTAGGACGTAATCATCTTCTTTTTTGAAGTAACGTCTGTTATCATATAAGATAAGAAGAAGACAAATGTATTTAATTAACTAATTGTACACGTTTTTATTATTATTATTATAGCTTTTATATAGCGCTACTTTCATGCTTATAGCATGCTCAGAGCGCTTTTGGTCCAATCTCATTTGTGGAGTTGGTTTTCCGTACTGCCTTTAGGCGCTCAGTAAACACATCTCTGCCCGATCCCCCTTCTAGGTAGCCAAGTTCAAGCGCACTTTGCCTCTCGACCACGCTTTCCACATTGGTTCATGCTTTCTTGAATAATTGTGCAAAGCTTGAATTTGATCCGAGAAATGGTAATAGGGAGAAAGGAGACGTGTTCAAAGTTTGTACCAAAGTGGCAGACGGTAATAAAGCTTGGTAAAATAAAATTTGGAGAAATGTGCAAAGATTTTATTATTTTGTTAAACAGCTTTTTTTTTTCATAACCTAAAACGCAACTCTTTATTTACGCGGTCATTGTATGAGGTCTAAGCTACCATCAAGACTCACTCTAATGATTTTCTTTACTTAACTACCTTGAGTTTGAGCTAAAATAGCAAGAAACACAACCCACAGCCCTGCATGTTGTTTGACCACACTGACCGATTACACTTTTATATTATTAGGCCTACTCTTACAGCATATGATGGACATCCAATTCTAGGTCTATCTTAAAATCTTTCTGTTAAGTTTGATAATGTATCGATAGCTGTACACATGCATACAAAGAATTTAAATACGTCACTTAGAGGCCCCTTTTATAATAGAATACTATAAAACTTTTAACAATTTAATACTTGCCTTAGTGACAGACATGCGGCCCTTATCTTATAAAATGCAGACGTGATTTAAAAAAAGATGACTACTGTGGTCCTACCGGCCCATTTGGGTACCGGCGCACCCGAATGCCCACACCTGATGCTGATGATATGCTGGTGTGCCCAATGAATGGCAAAGCATGGTCGTGCCCTACACACACACACAAACGTATTACATCATTGATTAGCCCATAAATTATTCATATGAACTATATATCTATGACTTTAAGAAATTCCCATACATCATTGAATAGAATCGATATGTCTGTGTAAATATGTTCACATGTTTCGTTTGAGTGAAATTAAAGGTGAACAATTATTTTGTTTCTATAGTCATAATTTATTTTTAATGCACAATAAAGATTATTATTATTATTATATCCTTGAGCTAAAGTACTTGATCGTGATTTAGACGTTTAGTGATTTCACTCAAAGCCGTTTCTTGGATTGTAGGCCTACTGACAATCCGTTCCCAACATAAAGGACTCTTGTAAAGAGAAAGCATGTCTTAGTACTATCTGAGTCTAAAATAAGACAATTATTTTTTGTAATAACTGGGAACAACAAACAAATGTTTACAAAAGACTCAAATATCTTTTTCATATACTGTCCTTATGTAGGCTATACATTAGTCGATTGAGTAGTTATCAGGTTTAGCCCCTATAGAGATACACATCAAAACACCTGTACCATCTTTCCATCGAGTTCACGAAACTATCAGTTTACAGATCTAAACTCCATACTCATGCCATAGTTTCACTTTTCAGACCTTGCGATCTAAATAGGGCAGATGATGTAAAGGTCATCTGTTTCTGTGGCCCACGGTTAACGAGGCTGTCATATGACCAGCAAAACGATCAACCGCCTTTATTTTCCAACTAATGTCAGGTACCCATTAGAGCTGGGTGGACTCAGAGGCGACCAAAGATACCAAAATAAAAAATCCCTGTCTTCACCAGGATTCGTTTAAGGCACCCCACTCAGCCGTCGTGCATCCACGCCTGTACCATCTTTCCATAGATTTCAAGATACTATCAGTTTACAGATCTAAACTCCATACAGTAAAAAAAAACAACACCTATTTACATATTATGTTTGATCGCTATTGAATCTAACTTCCATTAGTCTCAGTAAACTGTTAAAAGTCTGGCACTAAAAACCAACCCGGGAAAAAAAAAAGTCTTTATCTTTAGCGCCCTAAAAATATTGCACTTTGCTGATTGACGATCCCTGGCGTTGTTATTGATAACATACTAAATGTGGGTTGTGGTACATTAGTCACATACCTGGACCTGACTTTCTCAATATGTTAAAACAATAGACCTATTGAGAGTCTAAGTCTAGGCACGTTTGGCAAGAGATAATTCTAAGAACTTTATCTTTACAAATCAAGATGTGCAAGTAATGGTTAAAGTAGCAACAATAAAGCTGACAAGAGACTAAGGCTAATACAGAGGCAGTAACGTGGTCACTAGAAGATTTTATTAGATTCATATGGATGAAAATATCAATAAATCAAACAAAGCATTCGGGTTTATTAAAAGAAATTTCTATAAAGAACATTAAACTAAAATGTTATTTAACCTTGGTTAGGACAATAATAGAATATGTATCCTCTGTTTGGGACCTCTCAACTCAAGAAAACATTAAGAAACTGGAACAGACACAAAATAGAGCAGTGGAATTCGTAACAAACGCATATTCACATTTGACTTCAGTAACATCTTTAGAAAAATCACTAAATTTAGAAAGCCTTCAGGAGAGAAGACTCAAAAGTAAAGTAGCAATTATACATAAAACACTGAACCATAATCTTCAAATACAAAATCTAATAAAATACTCAGAAAGACAAAAAAGACAAAGGCATATTCTCAGTTCCATATGCTAGGACACATTTGTACAAATGCTTCTTCTTCCCTAGCACTATTAAAGCATGGAATGGGTTGCCTGAGCTAGAAAGAAAAACCAGTGACTTGGCAGAATTTAAGTAATTGGTTAACATGCATGACTAGAAGCATGACGAGTAGGGCGTAATCATCTTCTTTTTTTTTTTGAAGTAACATCTGTAATATATAGGATAAGATTACTACAAATTACACTCTGGCCTGCAGAAAGGAGAAACAAAAGTTGGGCTGGTTCAGTCATATTGTCAAAAGTCAATACCTCAGTGTATAGTAGAGTGAGCACGGAGAAAACGTCGTCCAAAGAAAAGCTGGACAACGGGAGAGAATGGACCGAGAAGAAAGAAGGGATTAGGTGAACACAGCACCTCTTAGACGAAAGTCAAGTGACGATGATAAAGGTGATGATGATACTATTACAGGGTGATACTATTTAAGGAGGTCAAATAACAAGGATCGTCAGGGTATTGAAGAACGGAATTCGGTTTTGGGAGAGAGGATTACAATTTGAAAAAAAAATTCTGCCAAGAATGAGCTACAATGACGTATTAGGGATGCTTCCTTCCAACTAATGTAAAGTAGTAAGTTAAGTTCCCCTTTCAGACCTTGCGATCAATAGGGCAGATGATGACCTTCTAACTAATGTAAAGAAGTAAGTTAAGTTCCCCTTTCAGACCTTGCGATCAATAGGGCAGATGATGACCTTCTAACTAATGTAAAGAAGTAAGTTAAGTTCCCCTTTCAGACCTTGCGATCAATAGGGCAGATGATGACCTTCTAACTAATGTAAAGAAGTAAGTTAAGTTCCCCTTTCAGACCTTGCGATCAATAGGCCAGATGATGACCTTCTAACTAATGTAAAGAAGTAAGTTAAGTTCCCCTTTCAGACCTTGCGATCAATAGGGCAGATGATGACCTTCCAACTAATGTAAAGTAGTAAGTTAAGTTCCCCTTTCAGACCTTGCGATCAATAGGGCAGATGATGACCTTCCAACTAATGTAAAGAAGTAAGTTAAGTTCCCCTTTCAGACCTTGCGATCAATAGGGCAGATGATGACCTTCCAACTAATGTAAAGAAGTAAGTTAAGTTCCCCTTTCAGACCTTGCGATCAATAGGGCAGATGATGACCTTCCAACTAATGTAAAGAAGTAAGTTAAGTTCCCCTTTCAGACCTTGCGATCAATAGGGCAGATGATGACCTTCTAACTAATGTAAAGAAGTAAGTTAAGTTCCCCTTTCAGACCTTGCGATCAATAGGGCAGATGATGACCTTCTAACTAATGTAAAGAAGTAAGTTAAGTTCCCCTTTCAGACCTTGCGATCAATAGGGCAGATGATGACCTTCTAACTAATGTAAAGAAGTAAGTTAAGTTCCCCTTTCAGACCTTGCGATCAATAGGGCAGATGATGACCTTCTAACTAATGTAAAGTAGTAAGTTAAGTTCCCCTTTCAGACCTTGCGATCAATAGGGCAGATGATGACCTTCTAACTAATGATCCATGGCGAAAAAAAACAAAAAATGGGTTTTAAGAAAAAGTGTACTTTAAAGTTTGTTTCGTAAAAAAACATATTATCGGGTTTCATCGTATAATATACTATAAATTCTTAACTCGTATCTAGATCTAGATTCTATTGACTTTGCATAGACTAGGAAATCGGTAACTGGATTGAAACAAGGTGTGTGGAAGACGATTGAAGTCTTGATCTTTAAATATATGAGAGGGACGTTATTTATCGGAAACCTTCAAAAGTCATCAACATTGTTACTCTACAAGAGACCAGCAGGCCTACAGTCCTGTTTCTAATTATACATGTGTAAGATTAATTTGGATTTACAGAATTTGTGTGTGTGTATGTGTTTTGTCAACTACCTTACATAGTTTAAGAAAATGTAGGCCTACCTAAAAAAAATTCCATAGAGAACTGTTTACTCAGAGTATTTAGTCACCACCAAAGATAAAACTCTTGGAAGAATGCACTGTTGTTCTTACAAGTCAATGACCTAATTTTCTGAGTCTTAAAAGTACAAGACGTCGAGTCCCAAACGGAATTCACCAAAGACGCAGAATCAGAATCGATCGAACATATAAAATTAATTATGATCGAGCATCGATTTCTCAAGGCACAATTGTAGCTGGTGAGGTTACTACATGAGCGTAGGGCGAAAGGATTGTTTACTGATGAGGAACATTCGTTGGGCTCCACTTTAAAGTATTGATATTAGCTTTGATTTAAGTTAGATTTCAAGTAGCGATAGCAAATTATGATTTGAGTTAGATTTTGATTTATATAGGTGCTTTGACTGCATTGGAAGTGGACAAATATGAAGGCCGCTACTGGGTTCGCGTAGTCACGTGAGACTGAAACACTGCACTCATCCTTAATCTTCTGAATCGAAGACATTGGCATTATTAATATATAGGTTTTCATTTGAGTTGGATTTTGAAGTAATGGTATAGAATTTGATTTGAGTTCGATTTTGAATCAAATGTACTGGTTCTACTGCCCCGAATATCTGTCAGAATAGTATCACCCACTAACATTCACCCATGCTTAAATTAACTGGATTAGACCTGCACTCTCTTCTAGTGAGTTGTAGACATCAAGCCAATGATATATTTTTGTACAAAGCTTATGTCAACTCACTGTCTGTCTGGTCAAAAGTTTGAACATGTTTTTTTTTTTTTTTCTCCCATTTCCGATTCTGATATCAAGTTAAAACTTTGCAGTTACTCATTGAACCTGACAAGATATGAATCAATAAAAAAAAAATAATACAATTAGCAAATTAATTGTTGGTGATTAATTATTTGTTTGATATCGAAATAAGGGAATAAATGCTACTTAATGAGAGATGCGGATGTATATATGGATTTAATCCCTTTATTACGTTATGGCACTTTTTTTCTCCCACTTCCCAGTCTCGGATCAAGTTGAAATTTGTATAATTATTCATAGTAGATGACATACAGGAATCAATCCAAAAATCAACCAATAAGTTAATCATGCAAGAAAAGATAAGATAAGATTTAGTACTAGTTAATTTTTTGTTTTTGTTTTAGATTACAGAAAGGCAGCTAAACCCTGTAATTTTCAGATAAATGGCAGTAATTAGCGGTTCTTTCGCTTAGAATAGCTATGATTCTCAAAAGTATTATTTTTTTCTATTGCTTGTTTTAAAGCTCAAAATTGCAGGAAAATACTTAGTGATCTCTGCAAAGACAGTTGACAGCTTTCCCCAAAGTGGCCTAAACCCTCAGGTCGTGTAAGAAGTTACAGAGTAGTAGGACCTATTATTTGTAATAATGTATTACTATATTATTATTACAATACTACTAGCAGTCTGTTTGTTACTAAGCTTATGTATAGAGCGAAACTCTGATTCAGTCTCAAAATATATCAATGACAAACATATTTGAGTCAAACCGAGGACTCGCCTTTAGGCATCAAACAATAAAAATTTGTTTCGTTCAAGTCGATGGTGTTTACATTTTTAATAAAGGCAGGATGTCGTTAGGGGCTAGCAAAAGATAACCCCACGAGATTGCGTGCAAGGAACGAAAGAAGGGGAGATAAAGAGTGGGGTGGAGGAGAGTGAGTGAACTTAGTAGGATTGATTTTATTGACTTAAGGCTAGCTGTTTCATGCTATTCACACACAAATACACACACACACACACATACCATAATATATTGAAACAATGGAGGGAGTTGATATCATGTTTTCCCACAGACCTAATCTCCAGACACAGTATATTGACGTTACTCAAACGTGCACAATATATCGGTAATGTAGAAACAGGCTAACATATGTAGAGTCATGAAAGCAAGTGTGTCTAATAGTAAATAAGGGAATGTCTTTATCCATAGATTAAAGTAAAGTTCAGTATTTCAAGTACTGTCGTACATACGCTGACCCATATAGTTTGTCACACCTAACGCAGATAGTTGGTCGATTTGTTTTTTTTTTTTTTTTTTAATTTAGCTACTATAATTTATCAAATGTAGACAATTATATTATGACAAGCAGTGTTAGGGGTCGGCAAGTGGGTAACTGCCCAAGGCCCCGCCCCAAAGCGAACCCGCAAAAGCAGAAATTATCTTGTTTGTTGATTTTTCCAAGCGAATTGTTTCTGAATTCTTTAGTTACGTTGATTGCAGGCCACTAAATCCATATTAGAGGAATCAGTGCAAAATCATTCAAGCAAAATCCTATTTGCAGAACAAGTACATAGTCAAACGAACAATAGAAAAGTACCAACGAAAGGTATTATATTTTGTAGCAGTAATGCTACAGCGAGTACATGTCAAACGACCAATAGTAAAGTACCAACGAAAGGTATTATATTTTGTAGCAGTAATGGCTACAGCAAGTACATGTCAAACGACAATAGTAAAGTACCAACGAAAGGTATTATGTTTTGTAGCAGTAATGGCTACAGCAGTAGAGGCGGGCGTTTACGTTTACGGCTCAAGGCCGCGTATGACCGTGAAGGTCATAGAAGGCCTGAACAATGACCTGCAACGTCGCAACCTGCGGGCAGCAGAGACCAATAGCTTTAGAGTTGGCTGAACTCAAAAATTAAAATGTAAGTCTTCACCCAGTACCCCAGGTTCGAAAGCCAAACGTTTAACCACTCAGCCACCGCGCCCCCAATTTGATATCGGCTTACAAATAGATTCAATTGGAAGTTGTTACTCTACATTCCCATGTCAAAGGTCAAAGTTCGGCTTACAAATAAATTCAATTGGAAGTTGTTACTCTACATTCCCATGTCAAAGGTCAAAGTTCGGCTTACAAATAAATTCAATTGGAAGTTGTTACTCTACATTCCCATGTCAAAGTTCGGCTTACAAATAAATTCAATTGGAAGTTGTTACTCTACATTCCCATGTCAAAGGTCAAAGTCTTCGAGTCCTCTGGTTAAGCGTCACGACGCTGTGTAAATCCCAACAAAGATTTATACATTTCGCAAACAAAAGAGAGGAGTTGTAGCTGGTGTTTAATGGTTCAATTCTATACTTCCCTCTAATTTCTAGTTTTCCTATAATTATAAATAATAGGGAGTATAATGAAGTAGGATGCGCGGTGGCTGAGTGGTTAAGCGCTTGGCTTCCGAACCGGGAGTCCCGGGCTCGAATCCTGGTGAAGACTGGGATCGTTACTTTCGGCATCTTTAGGGTGCCTCTGAGTCCACCCAACTCAAATGGATACCTGACTTTGGTTGTGGAAAATAAAGTCGTTGTGCTGGCCACATGACACCCTAGTTAACCGTGGGCCACAGAAACAGATGACCTATTCATCATCTGCCCCATAGATCACAAGGTCTGAAAAAGGAACTTTAGTTTTAAGAAAATTCTAGACATTGTTCCTTGATTGTATCATCTGAATGTTCCAGATACTTCTACTTCTCGTCTTATTCTTTTTTTTTAAACTTAAAACCATGGAGAGGGAGTAATCGTTTGAATCAATTTCAGTAATATATGGCAGATACCTTATAAATTACAGAGATACCTTCAAAAAAAAAAAAAAAGATGATTACGTCCTAAGCGTTTATATGTGTTAATTTATTCGTGCATGTTAATTGGTTTTCCTGGCTGATTTAGGCAACGCTTTCCATAGAAGATGACATTAGGGAAGAAGGAGCACTTGTACGAATTTGTCCTAGCATAGAGAATATCACACAACTATAAGATTATTTATAACAGTGACTATAACTCAAACTGTGTAGTGTACTGTGATGAGACATAAATACTAAACTTAATCATAGGTCGAGGTCATGTGACAATCATAGCATTATTATAAATGGTGGTAAAAGATGCCTTACTTATTTAGCTCATCGCTTCAAGGATTGGTACTTAAATTTGGTGTTGTTTTTTACTAAATGTAAGTCTATATGTCAACTTATAGATTTTGTCTTGTTCTTTAAATGAACAAATCATCTGATGTTATTTTGGTTTCTTCAAATAAAGGAAGATTAATAGCAATTTAATTTGCGTAATAAATCTAAATAGAATAGAGTCAATTACTTGAAATAATTTATATTGTACATTAACCAATGAACATCTAATATGGACAGATAAAAATGGCGGAATCTTTTTTTGTTCTAAAGAGATCCAGTTTAGCCTAGGCTTCACGTAGTATTGTATCCTGTTAATGTATTGGGTCCGTTGTAGACAAAAGACAAATATGTAGACTTGTGTTCGAACAGTGAAAGATACATAAAGTAAAAGTATTCACCATATACTCAGCATACATCAATAGATACTAAGAAAACATCAGCAGTTATTCGTTATTCACCACCAGTCTCTCAGCATTCACCACCAGTCTCTCAGCATTCACCACCAGATACTCAGCTACACCAGCAGACATTCAGTATTCACCACCAGATTCTCAGCACCACCAGGTATTCAGTGTTCACCTAATGATACTCAGTGGTCACCACCAAAGTCTTAGCATTAACTTTAACCACCATATACTCAGTATTCACCGACAGATACTTAGTATTCACCACCCGATAGTATTCACCACCAGGTACCCAACATGCACCACCGCATACTCTGGTAACAAGAAAATGCATGACGCGTAGGACGTAATCATCTTCTTTTTAGAAGTAACGTCTGTATCGTATAAGATAAGATAAGAAGATAAGCAAAAGTTGGATTGAAAGAAAAACTTACCCAAAGACCAAACCAAAAGGTGTCAACGTAAAACTTGCAGACTAGATCTAGACAAAAACAAAGAGAAAAATAAAACAAAAAGTTGACACACTAAAAGGTCACTGTAAGTCCGATATGGAATAGGAAGAAAACAAAATATTTGAACAGTTTCTTATTGGAATTCAAGTCCAGGTGCGCGGAGACACACGGTCGAGTACACACATACGCCGCAGTTCATTAGCGGCCCGGGTCACTAAACGGATCTGATAGCAGAGGGGGAGAAATTTCGGATTGAAGAATCGAATGCTGGCCTTTGTTTCAGATAATTTGATACTCGATTCCGACGATGTTGTCCCAGCAAAGGGCTGCCGATTCAGCGAATTTCTGTACAAAAAAAAAAGTGTCACTTTTTTAATTTATTGGAATTTAAATAATTACAATTATTAAAATAGTAACTATCTGAAAATAACAGAATAAACTATTCGTAGATACATTCAATGCAATAATAATGTGGTACTGGGCATAGATAGTATTTTAAAACTCAACACGTTTTGCGTAGTGTATCTGAAGTAGATTTGAATACGTGAAATGTGTGACTGTATTACAAAAAAACACTTGGCTGGATAGAAAAAAATGTCAAAAAATTAAAGTCTCAACATATCATTTCATTTTTAATTTAATTTTCATTTACTATACCTATCGTCCTACGGGTTTTCCATTTTAGGTTGACTCGAGCACATGAAAGCATAAATTTCTTGTTAGTAATTTGTAGTTGGCAACTCTTTTAATTTCTGTCAATTTCCTAGCGTCCGCTAAACACAATTATGCAGTCAGTAATGACCGTTAACCAGTAGATCTAGATTTTAAAAAAAACGTTGAATGACCTCAAATTGTCTTAATATTTCATTGAAGTGCTGAATTTTATTGTAGGTTGAATGATTTAAAACTCATATTTGTTTGTTGGTAACCAATATCATATCATAGAGGTGCACGTATCGCTTATATAGTAGGACCTCTTATTGTACTAGACTAAAATCTATCGGGAACATTTGTTGCTAATTGAAAAATAGCAAAGTAAGCTTAGTTCGACTGAAGTCAAACATTAAATGAACTAACACTAGCGAGATTAATGAACTAGTCAAGACAAATATTTTCACATCTTTACGCCTTGTTCCCAGGGATGGTTCTACCTTTAGGCAACATGGGCTATAGCCCAGGACCCCCGCTTGTCTGGGGGGGGGGGGGGGGGGAGCACAAATATTGCTTTGAAGAAAAAGCCAATAAACAAGGGCTTGAAAAGTTTAGAGCCTTATCATGTCTAAATCCGGTCCTACTTTTTCCCTAATCCATCGTTTTAAAGGACATAAAGTCCATTCCAATTTCCTGTTTCCAAAACATCCTCTCTCCCCCCCCCCCTTTTCCTAACGTTATCGTCTGGTCTGCTTATACGTCACAAGGGCTTTTCCAAAAGTCCAAAAATAGAGGCGAAGGGTTTGCCCAGGCCAACCCTTTCCTCTTCTGCGTATGTATAATGGAGCGTATTGAATGTTTTATTAATTTTGCTTTCTGTCTATTTCACTTGACCATGCGAACACAGCTTCGACCTACATATTTTGCTTCACCTCATGCAGACAAGGCCGTTGTCCGGAGGGGGGTTTATTTTCTTTTCGTCGTCTATGCCCGACTTTGGCAAGTTCTTTCTTTTTGGTTTTAAATGTTTATCCCGCAGGCATGCGACGTATTGGCGCAGCCGTTTTGGTGCGTGACGTTTTGGCGTTGGATGTTATGACCCCTGAGGTTCTGATGGTAATAAAAATTATTTTTAAAAATTAGAGCATTTTTCACTCGACTTCACTATGGTGTATATATATGATAGGCCTAATCCTCAACCCCCCGCACACAAAAATAATTAATTAATTAATTGTAATAAAGGTTTTGACCATTTCATGACTAAATGTCGCAAACTATGATAGGTCCACGATGTGACCACCATATTTACATATTTTCCTACTGAAAATTATAGGCAAGGTGTGCGAAATGTACATGACTGGAATGTCTCTTTCTTTATTTTAATTTTTAGCTGGAGATTTTAGGAATGTATCGGACATACACTTATATATATAAATATACATATATATATATATAAGTCTATGGTATTAAACTATTTTTGGGTGAACACATAATTGTTTCAAGCTTTATTTTCTATCTATTTTCCCTTTGTTTTTGAACAATCTTAGAACCCAGACAAGATTATGATGTTAATGACATAAGAGTTAGGGGCCAAACATTCTTCATTAAGACATTATTTTAAAAAAACATATATAATAAAATTATAGCTTTTATGTAGAGCTACTTTCATGCTTATAGCATGCTCAGAGCGCTATGGCCCAATCTTGTTTGTGGACTACTGGGGGGAGGGGGTATCTGGGAGAAGGTTTTCCGAGCTGCCTTTAGTAAACATAACTCTGTTCGAGTAAGGTGTTAAGCGTGCTTGGCCTCTCGACCACGCTTCATACGCTTAATAAGTCTAACATTTAGCTACAAAATGTCCTGCGCCAAAACGGCTGCGCCAGAACGTCCTATTTCGGTGCCCGGCGACCTTCGTGAGAGCTCACTGGCTGCATGGCCGTGCGGTATGCGCGCTGGACTGTCGTTCGTCTTCTCGGTGGTCTTGGGTTCATACCCTGCCCGCTTTCATCCCCCATCGTCCTGCGTGAGGTTTGTACTAGGAAGTAAATCGTCTTCAAATCTGAAGAACATCCGAAACATGTAAAACATTTTACCAACAAACAAACCCGCTGCTTTCTTCTCTCACAGTGAGGGCTAAATGAAGTTCTAGTCGACCTTTATATGTATATTCCATGTTGTTGTTGTTTGTTTTTTGTTTAGTCCATGGTACATGTATTTTCTTCATTTGTAATTTATTTAAACAGCTTATGGCTTATGGCTTTTCTTTTTTTAAAGCAATTAAAATGTATTGAAGAAAAAATAAATAAACGAAACGAAATGTCAAACCATTTGTCTGATACATCAGCTATAGATCTTGATCTATGCCTCTGACGAGAACAATGAGCGATGAACCGAGCAATCCATGAACAACATATCAATCAAAGTGACAGACGAACTCACTGTTAGGGTTAGGTCCATTATCTATCCATCTTTAAACTTATAATGTTTGAATTCTATTCGCTCAGTGTTGGGCCTCTGTTTAGTTTTACCCTTTGGGCTATTTCATCAGAAATAGGACTATCATTTTAGACTGTAGGTAAGATTAAGAGTTAAAGAGTTATTGTCTATTCTAGGACTGTTTGTAAGTTGCATACCTCGTGTGCTGTTATGAACCAAGGGCAATTCTGTAGCCCATGCCCAAAAAAGAATAAACAAATAATTAGTTACGACAATTTGCATAAAGAATATAAGATATAAAGGAATAAAAGTAGATCTACGAGATTTCCATCACAGCATTTAAAAAGGCGAAACGTTTTCGGGGAGTTTTAACTCGGGACCAGCATATCGACAGTCTGAAGCGGATGCTACACAGCCAGGACGACTGCCTGATCGTGTGGTTTGCGCGCTGGTTTGTCGTTCAAACCCTGCCCGCTCCCATCCCCCGTCGATACCGAATCGATACCAAAAAAAAAAGCTCCTTATGCAGTGGCGTCACTAGGGTCGGTGTCGCCCAGTGCGTACCGCACCCCCGCACCCCCCTAGTGACGCCACTGTCCTTATGCATCTACAAATGAGAATAATATGAAAATATTGTGTGTTTTTTTTTTATAAAAACGCTAAAGTAATGTCAAGTTTCTATATTTTAGGAAGCGATCATATGTACCCTGTTCCAAAGAAAAAAAAGAAAATTAGTTTAGTTAAAGAAGAATTTTAAAAAGGTAATTGGAAACGTCCCAATTACGAAGGCAGCGTAGTAGTAATTAAATAAACTAGATCCATAATGAACCATTGCAAGTTAGAGGTTGACTTAAATGTAGTTGGAAGACGTCTTTCTTACTCAATGAGACAGTCAACAATGTAGCCCATAAACCGTGACGCTACTCGATGTGTTTAGCTGAAAATATCAAAAATGATAATGAACTAACTGTAAAAAAACAAGTTATAGCTTGAGACAAAACGGTGTGCTGCATTATGCTTGAGAAAAGACCGACAGGATCTCGCTTCTAGTGTAGTGATTCTTCTTAGTATCAGATGACTAGTGCTATATCTGAGATTAACTTCGCAGTAGTTTCCAAATCATACAGTTCTCCAAATAGTGACACTCAAAAAGCACTTCTTTTTTTTTGCAAATTTCACTTGTCAGTGTATTGGGCAATTAAAAGCTATCGAAGAACACTTAAAATAAAAACCAGACCAGATCCTACTAATAATAACAGGTGTGTGTAAATATGGAAGACCAGCAGCAATGTATGCAAGTAAGACCTAGACACTGACAAAGACAACCAAAAATCTAATAAATACTTGGGAACGAAAAATTCTTAGGAAAATCTATGGTGCTATACAAGATGAAACAGGGTGGAGGACATGCACTAACCTTGAGATATATCAATTGTATGAAGACCCACAGAAGTGACAAATAAAAAAGAACAGACTACATTGGACAGGTCAGCTTGAAAGAATGTTAGAGAACAGAGTAGCAAAAATTGTATACAGGCAAAAACCTAAAGGCAGACACCGAATGCGATGGATTGATGATGTGGAGCCAGATCTACAACAGCTTGGGATTCGGGCGTGGAGACGAAAGACTCAGGAGAGATCTGAATGGAGGGATGTGTTGAAGCAGGCCAGAGCCCTCCATAGGCTGTAGCGCCACTGAGATGGATGGTATGCAAATATGGAACAAAAGAAACACGCCAATAATGAGACATTTTATGATTAACTGTTTAAAAAAAAACAAAGAAATGATAATTGATTTTCGTAGGGAAAAGAAAGAAAATGATATTGTTTCTGTAGCTGGAGAGACTATTGAAATAGTTCAAACTTTTAAATACATTGGTACTATCCTAGACAATAAACTAAATTTTACTGCAAATACTGATTATATCTGGAAAAAAAAGGGCAGCAAAGATTACGATTACCGAGAAAACTGCTCTCGTTTAATGTTAGCGAAAAGGCCTTGGCTATGTTTTATCACGCTCACATCTGCAATATTTTAAGTTTTAATATGGCTGCCTGGTATGGCAATCTGAGCATTGAAAATAAAAATAAACTTTATAGAATCCTAGATGCTGCTGGTAAAGTCATTGGCCAAAAAAAAAACCAATCCCATTTGGGCAGCTGTTTGAGAACATCCATAAAAAAGCTAAAAAGATTCTAGAAAATAAAAAATCACCCTTTGGGTCAGGATTCTTTGATTTTACCATCACAAAAGAGATACAAGACACCGATAGCAAAGACAAACAGATATAAACATTTTTTTGTTCCCTCTGGCAATCAAATCGCTAAATAGAAACAATCTGATATAAACTTTTCATATATAAATTATGAGTGAGTGTGGTGTGAATGTACATTTTTTTTCTTCTAGTTACAATGTTTTGTTTGGCGTAATGCGCAAATTGTAAGACAAATTTCCCTAAGGACAATAAAGATTATTATTATTATTATTATTAGTATCCCAATGCCTTTAGATATTCACATTGTCTCGCTTTAAAAGATTTTAATAACCTGCTTGAAATAAGTTTGGAACAGACAACTCATTTTTGAATAAAATATTACAACCGTTCCTGCAATTATCTCCCGCTACTTAACCACCAGAGGTCATCATCCATACGGCAACTGCCCTCCGATTTCCGACATACATCGATAGTGCATTGCATGATCGATAGATCGATACGATTCGATCGGAAAATCTCACAAGCCGAGTTGACCGTGTGGCATGAGAAGTCTCCAGAGAAGTGCTCTCGATCAATCAACGTAATCATCAAACTTAACCCCCTAAGAGGCGTGTACCCTTGACGACTCAAAAGGCGATCTCGACATCACTAATTCTGGGGTAATCTATTATCAAGAAAGATGTATCTTTCTGTTGTCTTCATTTTAAAAATCAATATACCGGTATTCATTTGTATTCTCCCCTCTTAAAAATGGTTGGCTCATATCATTAGAATATCTCATCTATTACAGACGTTACTTCAAGAAGGAAGATAATTACGTCACACGAATTTCATGTGTCATACAGTCAATGACTTAAACTCTGCTAAGTCGTTAGTTATCCTGGCTGATTCAGGCAACTCATTCCATTCTCTAATAGCACTAGGGAAGAATGTATGATTGTTTTCTAGAGTATGGAATAAGATGTTTGCCTCTATGCTTGTGTTTGAGTATTTCATTAGGTTTTGTTTTTCTATTTGTAAATTTTGGTTTCATAATTTATGTATTATAGCTACTTTACTTTATAATCTTCTGTCTTGAAGTGTCTCTAAGTTTAGTGATTTTACTAATAGTGTTACTCTAATCAAATCGAAATATTCATTTATTATAAATCTTATTGCTCTATTCTGTATATGTCTTAGTTTCTTCATGTTTTGAGTTGTGGGGTCCCAAACAGAGGATGCATATTCTAATATTGGCCTAACGAAAGTTAAATAGCATTTTAGTTTTATGTTCTTGTTATATTATAAAGTCTAGTAGATTTATACATTCGCTTAACCAAGATTTTTTCTCGGGGAGATGGGTTAAAAATGTTTTCCCTATTTTTAAAATGTAACATTCATTAGTTATTAAATTCAAAATAATAGCTCTATACGTTTGTATAAAGGAGTTGTCGTTCATTAGTAGTAGTTATTGTACAACCAGTTCAACCCCTGGCCTTTATGTGTGGCTCAGATATTGAGTCCGGCGGAACTGTTTCACTAACAGGAGAAGGGGCGAAGGCGAGTAACTGGCGCATAAACCAGTAAGCTTCGGGCAGGTAAGCTCGTTAGCCATGGGAGGCTACCCCACCTAGTAGAAGGAAAGCTCTGAATTCAAACCTCTGCCTCCTTGCAGGAATAGCAGCTATGCCCAAACATGGGAAAGGCTTCGGAAGTCCCTGTGGAAAAAACAGTTTGGGCAACATCAGCTAATGCCCAGGCATTCATCTCATTTCAACGAGATGATCCATTGCAGGGCTCATAGCCTATTTCATGAATGATTTCCCAGGTTTTCAAGGTAGAGTTTTAGATTTTCAAGGTAAGCATCGCACCATAGCAAGCAATATATATTTACATACATATGACATAAATATGTAAAAAGAACAATATATATATAAATATATATATATTAAATTTAAAAAACCCTCATTAAAATGTATGATGATAAGTTGAAATCATACCTCCAAAAAAAAATTCATCTCTAGTGTTTCCTAAGCATTTAAATGCAACTTTTTAATACATTAGAAAACACACAAGCTTGCACTACAGAAGAATAACTTTTTTAAAAGACTTTTCACGGCTGTGAGAGAATGATCTTCGCTCTATTCTATTGGATTAGCGTAAAGTAAGTCTAGATCGAAGTCACTACATTGGCGGACTTTTTGCGAATTATCTTCACTGAATCATTGTAAATCTAGTCCCTAAAATTCGCGGACTTTTCACGGCTGTGTGTGAATTATTTTCACTGAATCTACCGTAAATCTAGAGTCTAGATCTAAGTCACTAAATTGGCGGACTTTTCACGGCTGTGTGTGAATTATTTTCACTGAATCTACCGTAAATCTAGAGTCTAGATCTAAGTCACTAAATTGGCGGACTTTTCACGGCTGTGTGCGAATTATTTTCACTGAATCTACCGTAAATCTAGAGTCTAGATCTAAGTCACTAAATTGGCGGACTTTTCACGGCTGTGTGCGAATTATCTTCACTGAATCTATCATAGATCTAGACTCTATAGATTCTAACTCAATGTCACTAAACTTCGCGGACTTTTAACGGCCTTGAGAGAATTATCTTCACTAGATTCTAGTGATTTAGCGTAAATCTAGAATATTTCTAGAGCAATCTATACATTAGATGTACATGTATCTAGATCCTTAAATTAACTAAAATTCACGGAGTTTTCAGGTTAAGCACGAATTATCTTCACTAGATCTAACTTAGATCTAAATCTAGATACTATTTCTAGCTAGATGAGAAGGTTGGATGGTGAGAGGACTCAAAAGTACCGGTAGCAATTATACTTAAACACTGAATCATAATCTCCATATACAAAATCTAATAAAATACTCAGAAAGACAAAGATAAGATGATATACGGACTTTCCACGCGAAGTCGCTCTTACTGTTACAAGAAGAAGATTTTCGGCGAGGGAGGGCCCGGAGGGGTGTAGCCTTCACATTAGGCTGCTAATTGCTCTAGTTATAGACAATAGTCACTTACAGACTAGATCTAGCGCGTCTTCAGTCGTAACAGTGAAAGGAAAACAGTGCTAAATGAAATGCTTGCTTGAGCCAAGGTCGTTTTCAATCACGAGGTCGCCCTTCACAAGTGGGTGAAAGGCGGTGAAGACGCGTCGTCACTGGTCAGCTCAATGTAACCGGGAAAAAAACGAAAATAAACACCAGGTATCGGGAGGGAAAGAACTCAAGGTCTAGTTTTAAAACTCAAGGTTTTTTTTTCCCGTTTTTTTTACGACATTCAAGGCCTTGAATTTAATATAAAACTCAAAGATGATTTCCAGGTTTTCAAGGTGGCTACGAACTCTGCCATTGCCTCTTTGCAACTTCAATGGTCCAGGGTTCAAACCCTGCCCGCTCCCATCCCCCGTCGTCCTGCGGGAGGTTTGGACTAGGAAGTAATTATCTTCAACTCTGAAGGAACATCTGAAACATCTAAAACAAAACAAAGGAGGAGGCCATATACATAAATATCTATTTCTAATTTTCATGTTCATAGTTTATTTCGTCTCCCCTCAGTAAAAGATTTAAACTAATTTTTAAAAAGTTAAATCAAGTTTAAAAGAAAAGGAAAAAAAAAAGAGTCAACACACAAAATAGATTTGATGATAATGTATCTACAAACAATATATAAAGAACAGAATTGAGTACAAACTTAAATAGCTTGCATAAAAAAAATTAAACCATTGAAAAAAAAAAAAAAGAAATCACAAATTGAACAAGAAAATGTCTCTTGTATAAAAATTCACAAGATCACTGAATCTGGACAAACTCTTTTTTTATTTTTGTCAACTAAAAATTAACAGCAGTAAAACCTATTTTCTGTCCTGTTATTTGGATTATTTTTTTGTAATCTATACAGAATAAATTCTCCATTTCCCTTGCGGTCAAAAAATTAACAAGATTTGATTAAAAAGGACACACACACACAAATCCTTTTCATTTTTTTTTTCTTAATTATTTCTTTCAAAATAAATCTGGCTATTTAGCTTTTTTTCAATCCTATAAGGCTTTAGTATTAATTCAATGTGTGCTTGATAAAACTACTAATTACTTACTAATTACTTAGATGTACGTCTAATAGCTTAGCAAGTTTGTATTTTATTAATGAAAAGTACAACAGCTGAATGTAGAAAAAATGTCTCAGGCAATAAAAGGGAGATAAAAAAATATCCCAAGAAGAAAACCTTCACGTTTTGTACATTCAAGTACAATTTTTGTTTTTAGTTTCAGATATAGAAGACTGAAAATCTCATCTTTTAGATTACAATCTGTAAAAATTAATTTCAGGTCACAATATGGTTTGAACACTCTTTGAAACTATTACATGATCTAAGATGAACACAGTTTAAAGCTATTACATGATCTAAGATGGACACTGTTTTTCTATGTACACAGAGGTTGATATGGCGTGCAATCCAGTAAAAGTCTTTGCCTTTGTTTTTTCATCTCTGTGATTATACTTACCTTCATAACCAGACTTGCTAACAACCACAAATCTATACCAACAGGATCAATCTTGAACTGATTTTTTTTTTGCCATTTAGAAGTTTGTATTCCACATTCTGTGAAGGAAACTATGAGAGAATCTTGAAACCTTGAATCTTGTGTTAGTCAGTGCCCTACATTGAACAGCTATTTAACTGTGACACTTGCAGAATCTGTGTCTATGTGTTCTTGCCAATTAACCTGCTGTACTTTCATCTTGCCATTCAAACATTGTCCTGCCCCCCACATTTCCTTGTTTGGACATTGGGATATACATTGCGAAGCACCCTTTTCTTTTCTTCTAGCCAGCTTTTTGCTGCGGAGCTATGAGCTCTTTTGCAGACTGTGCCAAGGAAAAATAGTGTGCTGTTCTCTCCAGTTGTTCAGCACTGCCGTACAGGGTGTTGGTTATGTTGGGCTGTAGTGGTAGTAAGTTCTGCCTAAAGTGGATTAGGAAGGAGCATTCAAAGAGGATGTGGTTTACGGTTTCATAAGGGTGGATGCAGTGTCTACATAGGGGAAGTTGTGTGGGATTTATTTTGTATAGCGCCCTTAAAAATAGTGAATTACTGAGTTCACTAAAGTCATACCTATCTGACAAACATATTTTGGTAGGGGCTCTTTTACTGTGCAAAAATACTATTCAACTTTGACCTTTGCAGAATCTGTGTATATGTGTTCTTGCCAATTAACCTCTAGATAGTAATTTCCTATTGCCATTTAAACTTTGTCCTGCCCTCCGTATTTCCTTGTTTGGGATTTTGTACTTAGGATAGAACACTTAACATTATACAAATATAGCTTTGAGTTACATCAGTGCAAACTGTATCACAAAGTCTAATATTATTATCATCCCATAAAAACATGGGCCAGTTGGCTTAATGGTAAAACACTTGGCTGCAACTCAATGGTGCTGAGTTTGAATTCCAGATGAAGATTTCTGTTCACAATTTGAGGTCATCCTTTATGTAAAATCCACCATAAGCAAACTGTTTAAGTGAGGGACTCAGAGCTTCCAATCCTCTATTGCAAAGCACTAGATAAAAACCGTGTGGTTTCACATATTGCATGTCAATAATCTACAATTATTATAGCTTTTATATAGCGCTACTTTCATGCTTATAGCATGCTCAGAGCGCTTTGGTCCAATCTCATTTGTGGACCGGTGGGGGGTATCTAGGAGTTGGTTTCCCATGCTGCCTTTAGGCGCTCAGTAAACCCAACTCTGCCCGAGTCGGGTGTCGAACCTCGAGTCCCCTTCTAGGTAGCCAAGACAAGCCAAGTTCAAGCGCACTTAGCCTCTCGACCACGCTTTACAATGCATACCTGACATTTATTGCAGAGCAAGTACTCTCTAAAATAAATAAATTAACTTATCAAAGCTTAAAATTATATTATTAAATTATAAACAAATTGAAACGCTGTTCAAGATAACCAATGAAAAAAATTAAAATTCTGGAACAAGAATTACAGAAAGCCTAAATCAAAAGCAATGAATTCCATTGCACAAAATCAACCATCCATTTTTACATACAAGAAAAATTAATTTAAAAAATGATCACATGATTTTGTGAACCAATCAAGATCATGATTTTTTTTAGTAATGAAATACGCTTTCAACATTTATATTACAAAGGAATTGCAATGACAAATAGGAAAGTCGCTGAAATTTTACCCAACATGCAAGTTTATTTAATCTAGAATTGCAATTTCAAGTCCAAATTCTTTCTACCGTCTCTCCAGTGCTTTAAATTTATTTTCTGAAAAAAAAAACAAAAAAAAAACTGAATTTAGGCTGTGATTTATAATAAATTATTAAAAAATTTAATATGAAATCAAAGACTGACAAACAAAATGTTTCAACAGAAAAAAAATGTAAGAAAAAGCTGGTTTTATAAACACAATATAAAAAGAGAATTTGATAACGTCAATAGGCAAACATTCACTTTTCTTGACTGGTTAAACAATTTTTCCACAAGACCAAAGAAACAAAACATAAATAAAAGAAATAAATACCAGTACATAAATATCAAATTTCTTACTCATGGGAAAATAGAATGTACTGGTATTAAATGCATAAATATAAATAACGATGGGATTGAGTAGATCAGTGATTCCCAAAGTGGTCTATATAGACCCCCAGGGGTCTACGAAGACTTCCAAGGGGTCTACGAAAGGGAAAAAATAAATTTGGGGTCTATGAGATGCCCATGGGGGTCTACGATTTTTAAAGCCTAGCAAGTTGTAACTTAATTTTTATATTCCATTAAAGTACCGCTTTCATACACTAATATATGATTTGTATCTCAGGTTATCCTTTAAATGTTTATCCTGCAATTCAAAAAAAAAAATTGTTATATTTCATTTCAATACTTATTTAAAGAGCTTGATTTTGTGTACATGTAATTAATGTTTAACAAAAAGAAATGTAGACTGTACAGCGTAGATTATTTAAAATTGAGATTCGTTCCTTCCTTGTCAAACAAGCGGTTACCTAACTGCCCTTTAATGATGATATGAAACCAATTACGCTGGAGGATCATTTGAGACAATGCCACCCTGACAAAATAGATACAGATTTGAAAAACTTTCGAACAGTCAAAGATAAAGTTCATAATAGACCAACAAAATCTCTCTTTGACATCAAATAGAGAAGATGGTGGTTTGTGAGCGTCTTACAAAATCTCTTTACTTACAGCAAAATACAGAAAACACTATATATTATTAAAAGTATTTCTTTAAGCAACAATACATTAGTTACATGAGTTACAAAATTAAAAGCTTCTTATGTGATTCTTTGCAAACGACATATACCCAGTTTACAGTTTAGGATCAGCAGCGTCATAGGTTCTGTTCTGACAGGGTGTAGCGCTGTGTGCTGACAGGATGTAGCGCTGTGTGCTGACAGGGTGTAGCGCTGTGTGCTGCAAAATGCCTAAGGGTCGTCGGCTCTTATTTTTCTCAGGGTGTAATCACAAAACTTTCCCATGTTTGAGAATAGTTGCAAGGCAGCAAAGTTTTGAATTCAGTTTTCCTTCTGCTAGGTGGTAGCAAGCCAAGGCTAATGAGCCATTTCTGATCGAAGCTTACGGTTAGGGCCAGTTACTGCCTTCGCCCCTTCTGTTAGTGAACGTTCCGCGGACCCAATATTTAGCCACACGTGAAAGATCAGAAATACATGAGAAACTGCTTTTTGCAAAAACTTTTACAATGATATTTAAGACTAATTAATTAATTAATTAATATTTAATGTTTGAAGGACTACTTCATAGAACAACAAATTCCTTTATGGGGGGGGGGTCTACCGAAAACCAGAAAACATGGCAAGGGGTCTACTAGTCAAAAAAATTTGGGAACCACTGGAGTAGATGATAGGATGCGATGGCATAGATTGCGATGGAAATCATAATGTGTCGCCTTAGTTTTAAATTAACTTTCATTGTTTAAAAATATTTATTGTGCTTCTTTTTCAATGTTTTCATTGTTAAAAAAAGAATTACTTTTGGCACACTCCTGAACTATTGGACTTAGGGTCAGACACACCTGACATCCATGAGTTACTAGTCTTCCAAAGAAATGACACTTAACTGAATAACTTATTTTAGTTACTTAAATTTCAGCAACAGACTCAAAATTATATATCAAGAAATAGACTAACAAAAAAACATATCATTTGAGAAAAAAAAAAAAATTTTATAACATGTACTAAATTGATATTGTATAATCTTTAAGCAATTTTATTTTATTTTTCTTACGTTAATTTATGCTTATACTGCATTTGAAAACTGGTGGAACAAAATGTCTCTAATAGTATGTAATAAAATAAACAGCTAACTTTTAAAAAAAGCATTGGTGAGATTATAACTGTTAAATGTTGTTTGAATTTCCATAAAAGATCTTCCCAAAGATGACCTTGAAATAGTTTTTACTGAAAAGGGAAACTTATTGGAACACCAAAGACAAAAACCAAAAAAAAAAGGGCACAAAAAGAAACACATATGTATTATATATGTAACCCATGAAAAACAGTGGAGCTTGGTTTCTATTTTACATTGCACAAATGGACAGAAAAATAAAGTACAGAGAGTTCTAAAGATTAAAAATATCTAGAGATGTTATTTAAATCATTTTCCTCTTACCTAGTTTTTTGGAATACTGATCTAAGTTATAAGCTACTTGCTCTAATGCAGCTACACTTTCTTCTATCTGGTCAATTTGTTCTAAATATGGCTGCAGCTGGTTGTCTAGGGAAGAGAAACAAAACGGAAGGAAATGAAATGGGGAAAAAAAAAATATGATAACTAATTATTATATGTTAAACTTAATTAAATTGAACAAAATGGACTCAGCAGTACAACTTAGTTTTAATGCACTAAGCTGCATCATACTATTCCTGTTCTTGTATGGTACTTCTGGTTTCTACCATAATTTATATAGGAGTATTTATACAAAGTTTAGCTATGACTGGCTAAATAAACGAGACATGTCATAGAAGCATCAGGCCCCTAGATATTAAGCTATTAAGTCAAATAAAAACAGGGACATTCTTTTTTCTTATCTGGTCATCTGAAAGTGGAAATTAAGAGCCCAAGTAGACTGACCAGAGTGTAACCTATAATTGCACAAAAGGCCAAATAAAAATCAATAACATAGGTCTCTGTCTCTGAAAAAAGTTTTCAGAGCAAAATTTAACGTTTTCTAAATTTGTTTTGTTGTGTGAATGTTATCAAGAAAAGAATGACCTTAACTATAACAGCTTCTTCAAAGTCAGTAACAAACAAAAAAGAAAGTTATAAGAGAAATCAATACCATTTCCCGAAACTTAGTACAAGATTCCCTTTTATTACATTGCTGATCCCTAATCATTTTAAATTCTCCCTTCAGTAACTTTTCAATTAAAAAGTCTACATTCCGGAGCACCACCAAAATAAAAAAATAATAATACAAAAACAAATGTGTACTATTATTCACTGTACTGAACCAAAATTCCATGAAATCAAACCAAACAAGCTGAGTGAGAATACAAACACAAGTGTGGAATATCAACAGACAGAACATTATGAAAATATTACAATTGTTGCTGAAATTGCAAAAGATAAAAATGTCTGCATCAAATCATGATAAAAAAAATGACAAATTTAATAAATAATTGTAAATGACGATCTGTAATACAAGAAACATGAACTCACTGTTGTATGCAGGAGAGAAGATAGTCTCATTGCTGAGTTATATATGTATTTGGTAATTTCGTTCAAATGAAATCAAACAACATTTTTGACTGAAATCAATATGTAGTTATAATATTGACTGGAAAATATAGTTTTGCACATTGTCATATAAATGTATTTCCCATGCTATATATCAAGAAGACATTTTTTTGTTAAATTAGTCGGTAGAAATAGTTTTAATGAATTGATAATTAACAATATTTCTCAAGTCTGCATGAAACTCAGAGTGAGATTTCAATTTAGCAATGTCGGACATACAGCAACTTCCTTCATGTAACAGGGCATTTTTTTGTGTAAATTTAGAGTTATTAAAACTGCAATGAGAATGCCCTGATGAAGCAGAATGAACTGAAATCAACTGACAAAAATGCTTATAGATAAATAACCTATTAATATACTTACATTTATTATTTAACTCACTCATAGCTCCACTGACACTAAGAGCAACCTGCTTCATCTCAGCATATTTATTCATTGTAATCTTATTCATACTCTCCAGAAGTTTGTAATCCTCAATCGTGCCTATTAAAATAATAATATAATAAAAGAAAGAGAGAGAGAAAAAATTTCAAATACAAGGCATTGGCTTCAAGGCCAGAGATTAAGGATGAGTGCAGTGAATAAAACAATTTTAAAAGTTTTTTGTTTTTTTTTTAAATTAGAATGTTAGTTTAAGTTGAAAGGTTACTAATATAATGTACCATCTAATTCTCCTTGAAGATATTCTGCAGTTTTCTGGAATGTTTCTCTGCAAAGTTCTACAACATCTGAAGGTGGAGTAGCAGTTTCTTGGCTGACAGGTTCACTCCCATCACCTAGATTATAGAATATGATATAAATAAATAGATAAAAACGTGTGTTTCACTAAATTATGAAACAATTAGGTTTTATTTTGAGATAAAACTTAGTCTAAAATATCAAAATGTCTTTTCTTAAGAAGTCATACATGACAGATTCTATTAGTACGTACTGTTCTGAAATTTGTTACTACCATTTTGTTTAAAACATTATCTGTACATTTAAATAGAAAAAAAAGAGGAACATGGTGACAGAATATAGGGGTCTCAAAGCCTCTGTAAAGGCTGGGCTTATGATTTTTAGGTGTCCAAACAGGTCTAATGGGTACTGAACACTTGGGTGTACCTCGTTTATGACACTCATTGTCACAGGAACAGGTGATCTTCAAATCACTTGCTCAATAAGATGGCTAGGTTACAATGGGAAAATTCATTATGCTAACAAGAAAAACATAAAAAATACTTTTAAAAAAAAACACAGCTTATATCAAGCATACTTGTATCAATTAGTTTGGATAAGTCATGTAATTAAATTTGTAACAGACTTAGACTTACAATAAAAAAGCATTTATACAAATAAAAAAAAGGGGGAACAACCTGAATTAAAACTCATGGCTCAAGCCTTCTCAGGCTTCTCAAGCTAACACGGTAACGGCTCTGCTAGTGGAGAGCCTATGAACATGGAATATTGTATAGTTAGCTATTGTTTCTACAGTCTTGTTCTATTTTTCATCTTGTGTTCACAAAGACTAAAGGGGACTAATTCAACTTATACCACCACTTTAGTCAAGTACAAATTCATTCCCTAGTTTGAGATACCAAACTAAAAAATTGATTTCCAAAATTAATTAACTAATTGGTTAATTTTTTTTTATTGATTCTTGTGTTGTCAGGTAAAAGAAATGATTGTACAAAATTTCATCTTGATCCGAGATTGGGTGTGGGAGAAATAATGTCTACAAAATTTTGACCAGACAAACAGAGTGAGTTAATATAAGCTTTGTAAAAAAACACAATCATAACCATAGTGGGTATGTGGATATTTTTTATTTACGTCAACAGTTTATGATACAAAAAATTCTTTATTTTTTTTAGGACTTCAAGTATTTTAAGTGCAAGCTGTTACAGGTGTTTGTCATAACACTGAGGTAGCTAAGTTTTTAATGTTATACCAGCATCTAAATACTTAAAAAAGATGTGTAACAAATAGTGTGAAAAAAAAAAAAGTATGCTATTATTATGCCATCTTAAGTATGTAAAAAAAAATCTTTTTCACATGACTTATTTAAAGTACTTAATGAACAAGAATCTGGCCCAAAAACCCTCCTATAAAACAAAAGCTATACAGAGAACTGCCTGATCTGGAAACCAGTAAAGATTTAGATGTATTAATGTATCATTGTTCTTCATAATCATTCATAGATCTAAATCTATATATTATTATTAGGGTTCCAAAGGACTGTCAATGCCGGGGTGAAAGTGGGGATAAGCACCCACTTTCCAAGAAATGCTCCCATGGCTTGCGCCTCTAAATGCCTCTGACAGTCAAATCCAGTTCCTGGCCTTCAAGTGTGATTTTCCCAAAAATCCGGCGGAACCTGTTCTTACAAACTGACAGGAGAAGGGATGAAAGGCGGAACACTGGCGCCTCAAAACCAATTTAGCTTCGTGTTGATGGGGCACGTCAGCCTAAATAACGCAACCCATCTAGGAGAAGGAAAACTCTGACTCCAAACTCCACTCTGTGGCGATACTCCCCCGTGTGGGTATCGGGGCTTGGAAATGACCAAGAGAAATAAATAACCCCACTGCCTTTCCACTTGCATTTCACTAAGTGAATAATAGTAGACCTTCCCCCCCTCTAGGTGCTTTTTGACGGACGTCTGGATTTGCACTACACCAGACGGAGGTCCTTGTCTCACTACATTCTAATACTAGATATAAATCCATCATGAAGTGTTTTTTTTCTGGATCTGGTGAATGTGATATCGTGAAGGGGCCTGGATCCAGGATGTGACGATTCCACAGGGCATACCCAGGGCACAGTCCACTTTAAGCTTTCTACTGCAGAAAAGTTCCATTTGGAGAGCTCTATGGATGGCGGAGAATGGACCATTGGCCAACCCCACCTTGTCCCATGGATATTCCGGTTACAGTCTTCAGACTTAGATGTTTCCTTTTATGTCAGTATTGGAGAAAATTGCCGACCGAAAACTCCCTTAAAATGCAGGGACTATATATTTATATATTTTTTTTAAAAGCCTGAGGAAACACCCAGCCTACACTAAATGCCAAGGAATTTAACGAAAAATCCATACAAGCTCAGACGTCGCCTCGTAAAAGGTCTGCGCATGGCAGTTTTTTCCAGGACTGCCTGTGATAAGTCAGCTACTGGAAATAAAAAACAGACTAGCAGCAAATACCTAAACCTTTTGCAACTCAACATCTTAGGCCTACAAAACAAGACAACAGAACTCCAACACATACTCAAGAAGCATGATATACACATAGTGCTACTGCAAGAAACACTACTGCCCAAGAAAAAAATAAACATCACAGGCTACACACAGTACAGATGGGTTTGCACCAAATGCCAGGGAATTATGACCCTCATTTGAAACGACACACAAGCCACAGTAAAACAAATACAGAACAATACAGACATCAACACGCAGGAAATACTTCTTTGGTGAGGAGGAACAAAGTACACCATCAAAAACTACTATTGCCCACCATCATCAACAGCAGAAATAGACATACAACTACCACACTACACAAGGACAATAATAGCTGGCGACTTCAATGCACACACACCTTCACTAGGCTACCCACACTACAACAAGCGTGGCAAAGAAATAGAAGATGTAACAAATGCCTCTAACCTACAACTTCTACAAAACAAAACTTCACCTCCAGCTTTCCTACACAGAGCACACAACACAACTAGCAGACCTGACCTAACTTTTATCTCTACAGACATTACTGACTCTTTTAAAATAACAGTACATGAAGACATAGGTAGTGACCACAGGCCTATACTCCTCAATATTGGAACGCCAGGTAGATACCAATCCAGCAAAACAACTAGATGGAACTATAAAAAAGCTAACTGGGCAGCTTTTTCACAAGAAACAGACACAAGACTATCAAGCATAATGGAGACAGACGTCAATTCAACCTATTCAACTATAGTCTCCAACATCTTACAAGCAGCAAAAAAACACATCCCTAGAGGCCAAGTTAAGAAATACAAACCTTTTTGGACACCTGAATTAGATAAATTAGTAAAAGAAAAAAACATGGCCAGGAAGACTATAGAAAAAAAACCTACTAGAGAGAACAAGACAACGTGCAACAAATTGACAGGGCTTATAAGATACAAAATTAAAACAGAAAAAAAATGAAAAAGTGGACCACAACATGTGAACAACTAGATCTAAACAAGGATGGTCGAAAGACCTGGACCCTTCTGCACTGGCTAGCAGGAAAGAAACAAATAACAAACCCCCAACCTATAAAAGGCACTGACGACATAATAACAGAAAACCTTAAAAAGGTTGAAACCTTCAATAAATACTTTGCCAGCATTAACAAGTCAAAGCCAAGAAAACAACTGGACCAGGCCTTTTGTAATATCTTAAAGAAAGAAGAAAAAGCTCCAACAGTCAACTGTCAGATCTTTGACACTCCCTTCACTCTACATGAGCTCAATACTGCCCTAAAAAGTCTCAAGTCAAGAAAATCCCCTGGACCCGATAAAATAACAAATGAAATGATTCGGGGACTAGGACCACAGGCCCAAAACTGTATGCTTAACTTTATCAACCATACATGGAAAACTGGAGACATACCACAGGAATGGAGAACCGCAAACATAATACCCATTTTAAAGAACAATAAACCACCTGGAGACCCAAAAAGTTATAGACCAATATCTCTAACATCCAACATTGGCAAAATGGCAGAAAAAATGATCAATAACCGACTTTATTGGTGGCTAGAAAGTACTTGCTCACTCCACAATGCACAAGCTGGCTTCAGGAAAGCAAGTAGAACAGAAGACCACCTCTTTTGTTTTATCCAGGACACAGTAGAAGGGTTTCATGAAAACAAGCACACTACAGCAGTATTTATAGATTTGCAGCAAGCCTATGATAGAATGTGGAGAAAAGGTCTATTTTTGAAGATGAAAAAATGGGCATCCATCTTCTTATCTTATCTTATATAATACAGACGTTACTTCAAAAAAGAAGATGATTACGTCCTACGCGTCATGCATTTAGTCATGCATATTAACCAATGACTTAAATTCTGCCAAGTCACTGGTTTTTCTGGCTAGCTCAGGCAACCCATTCCATGCTCTAATAGCACTAGGGAAGAAGGAGTATTTGTACAAATTTGTCCTAGCATATGGGACGAGGAATGTGCCTTTATCTTTGTGTCTTTCGGAGTATTTTATTAGATTTTGTTTTTGAAGATTATGGTTCAGTGTTTTATGTATAATTGCTACTTTACTTTTGAGTCTTCTGTCCTGAAGGCTTTCTAAATTTAGTGATTTTACTAATGGTGTTACTCTAGTCAAATGTGAATATTCGTTTGTTATGAATCTCACTGCTCTATTTTGTGTTTGTTCCAGTTTCTTAATGTTTTCTTGAGTTGAGGGGTCCCAAACGGTGGATGCATATTCTATTATTGGCCTAACCAAGGTTAAATAACATTTTAGTTTTAAGTTCTTATTTGATTTATAGAAATTTCTTTTAATAAACCCTAATGCTTTGTTGGATTTTTTTATAGTTTCATCAATATGTGGATTCCATGCCAGTTTTTCATTTATTATAACACCTAGGTATTTTGCATTTTTAGTCTGTGTTACTGGTTTGCCATGAATAAGATAAGTGGAATTAATTTGTTTTAGTTTTTTTGTTACTCTTAACAACTGACATTTTTCTGGGTGGAAAGACATGCTCCAATTTGATTCCCATTTCTGTAATTCATCTAATTCTCTTTGTAAAATGTCTGTGTCTTGTTTTGTTTTTATTGTTCTATATATTATGCAATCGTCTGCAAATAATCTGACTTTTATTCCTGAACTAATGCAATTTGGTAAATCATTTATGTAAATTAAAAATAGTAGTGGACCCAAGACTGTTCCTTGAGGTACACCTGAGTTTACTGTTATTGGTGTTGCTTTAGAGCCATTTATTATTACAGTTTGTTCTCTCCCTATCAGAAAATCTTTAATCCACTGATGCAGTGGACCATTAATGTCGAAATATTTTACTTTTTTAAGCAAACTATGGTGGTGAACTTTGTCAAAAGCCTTGGAAAAATCTAGTAAGATAGCATCTATTTGTTCACTATTATCTAAACCTTTTGAAAAATCATCAATAAGTCCTATTAGTTGTGTTTCACATGATCTATATTTCCTAAAGCCTTGTTGGTATGGGGTGAGGACATTATGTTTGTCTAAGTGGTTTATGATGTTGCTACATATTATGTGTTCTAGTATTTTACATGTGATGCTGGTAAGTGATACTGGTCTGTAGTTTCCTGGGTCAGATTTTTCTCCTTTTTTAAATAGGGGGGTGACATTAGCTTCTTTCCAGTCCTTCGGTACTCTGCCCTGGTTAAGCGATGCCTGAAAGAGTATTTTGAACACTGGGGCTAGCTCATTGCTTAGTTCTTTGAGTAATCTAGCTGGAATACCATCAGGTCCAGACGCTTTATTTGGTTTGGTGTTGGCTAATAGTTTTTTAATTCCATTTTCTTGTACTACTAAATCTTCTATGTTGTCTACTTGGTTCAAATTAAGAAATATGTCTTTGTCTCCTGGGGCTGAGAATGCTGATGCAAAGTATTTGTTTAGGATGTTTGCTTTAGTTTCATTATCATTATGTATTATGTTATGTTCATCTTTTAATGGCGCTATGCCTGTTGTTTCCATTTTCTTAGACTTAATGTATGACCATAGGTTTTTGTTGTTATCTTTAGATATTACATTGTTTATGTATTCACTCTGCAGCTGTCTGCTTACTTTTTGGGTTAGGTGTTTAATTTTTATATACTTTTTGTAAACTCTTTCTGCCTTGGTTTCTTTAAATTTTCTATATAGGTTTTCCTTCTGTTTACAAAGCTTCTTTAGTCTATTATTAAACCAGCATTTATTTATTTTGTTTGATGTGTATTTAGTTGGTATATGATTTTCTATAATGCTTTTAAGATGGTTTTTAATGAAATTCCAGAGGTCATCGACTGGTTGGTTAATGTCTTTTTCTAATAAGAATGTTTGTTGAAAGTTTAATGCAGCTTGGTGTAATTGTGTTAGGTTACATTTATTCCAGAGTAAGATTTTTCTTTTGCATTTTGTATTGGCTACTGCTTTTATCTGACTGTGTATTTTTATGATCTCATGGTCTGAAAGACCAGGGATAATATCATAATCAACTACTAATCCAGGTCTGTTGGTTAAGAAGAGATCTAATGTGTTTTTTAATCTAGTTGGCTTTTTAATGATTTGATCTAAACTTAGGTTGTGTAAAGTTTCTATGAAAAGCTCATTTATGTCCTTAAGGTTTTGGTGTTTATCTATGGTTAGTGTTTTACAATTTATATCAGGTAAGTTGAAGTCACCCATAATCCAAAAAAACTGCATTTTTATTTGTCTCTTTTAGTGTAGTAATCTGATTACATAGTTCCTGCATGTATTCTAGACTTGAATTTGGTGGTCTGTAAATGCTGCCTATTATAAGGGATGTTGAGGTGGTATTAATTTTACAAAATGTAGATTCTATATTTTTTGAGGTAAGGTAATTTCCATGGAAAAATGTACAGCTGGATCAGGGCATTCTTAAAAAACAGAACCATCCAAACCCGATTCGAAGGTGCCATCTCTAGTAAAAAAAGTTTGGAAGAAGGACTACCACAAGGTTCAGCCCTTAGCTGCACTGTCTTTCTAATCTTCATGAATGATCTCCAGGACCTCATTTCAGTCAATAAGGCTAAGACGACCTTTTAATTTGGACCTCAGAGAAATATCCAGTGCTGACTAGATCCAAACTAAATAGAGCCCTCACAACTATCTCCACATATTCAAAATTATGGAAAATGGAAATAAACAAAGAAAAGTCAGTTTATTCACTCTTTAGCCACAGCAACAAGAAACTACATCCTAAAAATAGACTCACAGCCAATAAATAAAGAAGAAAATCCAACATATCTTGGTGTAAAACTAGACCAAAGACTGTCTCTAAAACACTTTATGGCAGATTTAAAAGAAAAGGCATCACAAAGATTAAACATAATAAAACACCTAGCAGGAACATCCTGGGGAGCTGAAAAGAAAACCTTAAGACAGTTATACACTGGATACGTCAGATACCTAGAACATTTAAATCTGGATCTTTTTTTTATCTACTATCTAGATCAAGATCTAGTACTAAGTAGTCTAGTAACTAGATAGTAGGGGTGCACCGGATAGTACTTTTTGATATCCTGCCGGAGCCGGATATGACCGGATAGTAAAATTTGATATTCGGCCGGTGCAGGAGCCGAATACCTAAGTGTTTTGTAAATAGCTTGTATTGCTGAGCATTTTACGAAACTGTTAAATAACATACCTATATTTGTTGGTATTATTTTTTTTCCTTTTATATACCTTATTGTTTTAAACTCTTTTGCTGATTGATTTATTAAAGATTAACAGTATTTATAAACATAAATTAATCTGTGTAGCATGAGCGTGTCCGTGTGTATGTACGAGGCCACCAACTATAAAGGCTGTGTGTTGGAGGGTCAATGTAAAATATGTTAGTATATATTTAACTAGTTACTAGTGTAAATCTCTCATCTGGCTTGTATGGTGGTTGGATGTATGTGTTCAATAATTTCTGACCAACAACTGGTCATCAGACTTGTAATTTTAAGTCCAAAGACTGCTTCTGGTTCTGGCTTCAAGTCTTAATACTGATAGCTGTTAGTCAATAGTTGGAATCTGAAGCGTAGTAGGTCATATATTTATTAATCCATTTGCGCAAACGATATTTTATTAACAGCAGGAACATCTATTATACCTACTCATAGCCTGAGCCTTAAATGTTGCGAAGCATAGATTTAATTGTAGTCTGTAGGCCTATTATTGTTATCAATGTTTAGATCTACTGTTATATAGATCTAAGAGAATTAGGAAAACCAACTATAAAAGAAACAAAATCACCCACACCCTCCCTACCAAAAAAAACAAACAACATAAATAGACTTTGTGTTCGACTGATTGTAACAACCTGGTCAGATAGACGTAGTGAGCCTACACATGTAGTCCTAGTGTAGTGTGTATAGTTGATGGTGTTGACCTTCACGCGTTTTTTTTCATTGGGCATACGCAATAGTGTTTAGTGTGCAGGCGAAGAAAGATAACACATTGGCATGATCAGTCAAGCATATAGATAAATTATCTCTGTACCTTAGTTACAGAGGTCAAGTGTTTCTTAACATTCCAGCATATTTTTCTTTGTTTGCTAGATCTAATTGTGGTGCTTTAGATCAATTTATTTTCTGCGATGTTAAATTTAACTGTAAGGTTTTCCTTTATATATTAAGTCAATAGAATTAAACAATGAAATTAGTTTTCTTTCTAAAGGTTTTAATACAAGGGGAAAAATACATACACGCACACATGCACATATTTGTTTTATTTTATTGTGCAACGAACGTGTGTTCAGCGCCCTAAATGACATTTCTCTCCAAGTAAACAAACTTAGTGTCACCATCTAGTGACCTCTAGAGACAGTCTCAATATGTCTTAACAATTTGCGTTAATCCATGCTGGCTTATGAATGGTCAATGTCTATATTCTCTATCAATACATTGTCATGGATTAAACAAATAAGAAGTTGGGGGTGTTGAGTCTCTTGAGCCCTCCCTTTAAAGATACCCTTGGTCAGTGTCTGTTTGGCTTGTAGTCCTGACTCATACGTGAGACTTAACTCAAAGTAAACAAACTTATTACCCGTCCAATAGTATAAAAGGTGTGGTTTGTGGTCCAGACCCTTGATTGACAACCTATCTCATAATAAACTAACTCATACCAAATTAACCTTATAGAGATTTGGCTTGTAGTCCCGCCTCCAATAAAAATTCTAATCCAAGTAAACAAACTCAGTTCCCTCATAAGATGTGACCTCTAGACAGTGTCGACACGTTGACATCTGGCTTAATGTGGTCAGCTGCCTATTTGTGAACTCAATGTTATGGACTAAACAAACAAAAGGAGGTGGGGGTAGCTCATCTCTACCTCTGGAGATATACCCACACATCTAGACAGATTATCAGCGTGACGTAGTTAAGGAATATGACATGTTTACTAGACCACTCAAAGGTCAAGACAAGCCAGTGTGCCAGACATCGCTGCTACGTATGTAATACGAATTTATAATGTAAAGTCTAGTCCCCCCCCCCCAATAACAAACCTAGTTCCCTCGTGTGACCTCTAGAGAGTGCTTACGTCCATCGTATCTGACTTGGGGTCACCTGTCAATCAATGAACTCAATGTGATGGGCTAAACAAATAAAAGGGGGAGGGAGTTGTTCATCTAGAAATATACCTGGTTACCTTAGAGGTGTGGCTCTTGTAGTCCAGCCCCCCCCCCCAAATAAAGATTAACTACTAAGTAAACAAACTCAGTTCCCTTGAAAGTTGTGACCACTAGAGAGTGTCTATACGCTGACATTAAACCTACGTCCATCGTATTTAACTTGTGGTTACCTTCCTATAAAAAACTCAATGTGATGGACTAAACAAATAAAAGGTGGTGGGAGTTGTTCATCTCTACCTCTGGAGATATACCCGCACAGCTAGACAGACGTCTGGTCAGCATGACGTAGTCAAGGAATGTAACATTTTAACATGTTAACTAACTTACTCAAAGGTCAAGACAAATTGAAAAAAGTGCCAGCCATTGCATCTCTGTATGTAAAGCGCATTTATGATGTAAAGTTTCATCTCTATTTATATTAAGTTATTAACATGCCTTGTCTTTATAATAAACGATGTTTGGTGCATATTTATAATGGCTCTATTTTTAAGCACATTATTTTGTTTTCATATAAACATTAATACATTCTATAACAGACAGTAATGGAACGAGGTCCACTTTATGCATATTAAATAGGTGTATTTTTACTATCCGGTTTACTATCCGGTAGTGATATCCGACCGGAGCCGGATAGCACCGGATAGTAAAAAATGCCGGATATTCGCCAGAAGCCGGAGGGACTATCCGGTGCACCCCTACTAGATAGATCTACATCTCTAGTATCTAAGACTAATCATCTTCTTTTTTGAAGTAACCTCTGTATTATATAAGATAATCTACTTGTTAATATTATCATTATCATCTAGACTACATCATTGACATCAAGATATTAATACATTATTTATACTATACGAGGTGGCTGAGAGGTTTAGTAAAGCGTTTGGCTTAGGAACCAGGGGTCCCCGGTTTGAAATCTGGTGAAAAATGGAATTTTTAATTTTTGGATCTTTTGGCGCCTCTGAGTCCACCCAGCTCTAATTATGGTATGGATATCTAGAATAATGGATACCTGAAATTAGTAATTAGTCTGATTAGTTAGGGAAATTGAGTCTTAGAAACTCTAAACTAAAGTCTATAGAATTGAATAGACCATCATATTCATACATATAACATACTTTATAGTCTAGTATTCATAGACTAGACATAATGATAAACTAATGATAATGACAATTGACATACCACAACAAAGACAAATGAACAAACATTAAACTCATTATCATTCATTATGGTTAATAATAATTTGATGAATGATTATGAAATATCATAAATATGAATATAATATATAGATCTATGATTGATTTGATTGAACAAGTTTAACTTAAGTTAACAAGTAATTAAACAAGAACTTGAAGAAGTCACAACTCATGAACTTGTCATTGTCACAAGCAAGGCCTGAAGGGAAGGGGGACTCTTTTTTTTATACTTTTTATTAAATCTAGATCCATTAGCTTTACTGATAAACAATAATTTTTAATACTTTTATTTTTGTCCGGCGTTCGATCTGTTTCTTGACTCGATCTAGAACCACTAGATCTAGATTTCAAACTTTTGTATTGTGACTCTGGCCCTGGCACTGCCTCAGCCATTTCTATTAATCAATATACACAAAGGCCGACCACTCTAATAGCTATCACTGCCTATGCAGTTAGAATAGTTGATAATAATATTACACAGAGATTCCATTGCTGAGTATTTCTGTCTATATCTGGGTATTTCAAATCCTCGGAAAAACTTCGAGTAAAATGTATTTTATGTATCTATTACATGTAAACCCGAGTTCACAAACTATATAGGCTAATAGTAATCCGTGATACTCGAATGGATTTTCCGAAAAAAAAAATTGGATAATTAAATGAGGACAGTGAGAATAATTTCTAAGTAAAGGCAGAACAAAAAATACTGGTTCTACATTTTTTTGTTGCCTTACATATAGTGATGATCGAATTTTAAGTTAACTTTTTTTTTTCCTCATCAATCTTACTTCTTCCAGCATATCCCTCCCCTCTTAAAAGGTTGTCACTTCTGAGATGATAATTAACGTTCTACGTGTGTATCCATGTGTAAACCAAGAAAGACCAAGTCAGATTATTTGCAGAAGATTGCATAATATATAGAACAATAAAAACAACACAAGACACAGATATTTTACAAAGAGAATGAGATGAATTACAGAAATGGGAATCAAATCGGAGCATGTCTTTCCACCCAGAAAAATGTCAGTTGTTAAGAGTAACAAAAAAACTAAAACAAATGAATTCCACTTATCTTATTCATGGTAAACCAGTAACACAGACTAAAAACGCAAAATACCTAGGTGTTATAATAAATGAAAAACTGTCATGGAATCCACATATTGATGAAACTATAAAAAAATCCAACAAAGCATTAGGGTTTATTAAAAGAAATTTCTATACATCAAATAAGAACTTAAAACTAAAATGTTATTTAACCTTGGTTAGGCCAATAATAGAATATGCATCCACCGTTTGGGACCCCTCAACTCAAGAAAACATTAAGAAACTGGAACAAACACAAAATAGAGCAGTGAGATTCATAACAAACGAATATTCACATTTGACTAGAGTAACACCATTAGTAAAATCACTAAATTTAGAAAGCCTTCAGGACAGAAGACTCAAAAGTAAAGTAGCAATTATACATAAAACACTGAACCATAATCTTCAAAAACAAAATCTAATAAAATACTCCGAAAGACACAAAGATAAAGGCACATTCCTCGTCCCATATGCTAGGACAAATTTGTACAAATACTCCTTCTTCCCTAGTGCTATTAGAGCATGGAATGGGTTGCCTGAGCTAGCCAGAAAAACCAGTGACTTGGCAGAATTTAAGTCATTGGTTAATATGCATGACTAAATGCATGACGCGTAGGACGTAATCATCTTCTTTTTTGAAGTAACGTCTGTATTATATAAGATAAGATAAGATAAAACGTGCGTATTATTTTTAGTTTAGAAGGAATTATTCTTGTGGTGCTGCTTTATTATGTGCACAGTTCCTGAGTCAGGTGTTGGTGAATGCCTGGATTTTCTTCATGGTGGTGTCGGTGGTTCAGAAGTGGTTCTCCATAGAGAACAATTATCTTTTGTAGAAGAGATCTTGGCAGTGGTGCTTTTTTTTCTGAATCCCTGTGTGCTCTTCAGTTGACGGAAGCCTGTTCGTGATTTACCGATGCGAATTCTGACATCCGCATCTGTTTCTCCATAGTTGTCCAGGATACTACCAACAGGGCCAGTCATATGCAAACTAAGCAGCCACTGATTTATTGTTATTGGGGGGGGGGGGACTTGCACAGGACTCAAATAAAAGCATACATTTCTTATAAAAATATATAGTTAGTTAGTGCGAATATATTCGGATGAATCTATTAAGGGACCCATCACAATGCCCCAAGTCTTATAGATAGAATGTCCAGTCACATACGAATGGTTACATTGGTATAGTTTAGTTATTGAATGATTTTGTAATCTTCACAATGATTATTTTGAGGAGAACGTACAGATGATGCTATAGTTGCTGTTATAGATACAGAGTTGTAAAGATGTTAAATTTATTGACAGGGATGTATCTTGTATTTATGCTGTCTTATTCGAAAGGAGTTTGCGAACTTAGTCATTGCAAATCAAAGATGTGTAAAGAATAGGATGAAAAGCATCATGACAAAAGGCAGAAACTTCAAGGCGATGGCTGTTGATAAAGTCGTTCTACGAGTAACCCATTTGGACACAACTACTAAAAACTACATTTGCAATATAATTATTATTTCATGACGCTTTTCCAATTTTTCAACTAGCATAGAGAAAGTTCACATGCCTCTAGATAAATCCCTGTTATATCTAGCCTGGACACGGTACCAATTCTCTTGTAAGCCTTTGATGTTTATACATATTAAAAAAAAAAGAAATACAAAAGGGCGCCAAATGATTCTATGATTATGAACAAAAAGAGAAGACTCTCAATTGACCTGGAGTCATTTTTCTCGAATAATCGATCTTGTCTTTTTAGAAATATGGAGCTTTAATGTATAGTTTTGCGACCTATGATATATATTTATATACAGGTTTAACCAATTAATCGATAGCTTAGTTATAAAGCTTATATCAATAAACTCAATATGTCTGTCTGGGTGGAATCTCTCACGCGTTATTTCTCCCACTTCCCATTCCCGAATTAAGTTTAAACTTTGCGCACAATTATTCAACACACAAATAAGCAAAAAAAAAAATATTACTGTCATTTATCTAGAAAAAAAATGTATAACAAAATAAAATAATTAGTACTAATTGATTTACGCATTGGTTAATTTTTTTAGTGATTCGTGTATTATCATCGACAATGAATAATTATGCAAAATTTCAACTTTATCCGAGAATGGAAAGTGTGAGGGGAAAATTTTCAAAAACGTTATAATGGGAATAAATCCATATATACATCCGCATCTCTCATCAAATAGCAGTTATTCCTCTTATTTCGATATCAAACAAAATAATCAATGACCAAAAATTAATTAACTAATTGGTTAATATTTTTATTGATTAATAATGTCTTGTCAGGTACAATAAATAATTGTGCAAAGTTTCAATTTGATCCGAGAATAGGAAATGGGAGAAAAAAAAGTTCAAACTTTTTACTAGACAGAGCGAGTTGATATAAGCTTTGTAAAAAGTAATTCATTGTGTTTTATTTTTCTTCTTCTTCTTCTTTCTCATTGTTATGTTGGATTGTTCAGATGAGTAGACCAATACATGAGATGAAATGCGCAGTGGTTTCCAGATCAGGGAGCTCTCCATATAGTTTCCTTTCTAGAGGGGTGATTTGGGGCCAATGTCTTATACGGGCCTCTTGGTATAGAGAGCAGTTTTGGAGGACGTGGTCTGTATTCTCTGGTGATTCTCCACATGGGCATATTTCACTGGTTCCAATTTTGAGCTTCCGGTACATGTGTTGTCGCATTTTGTTATATAAAGCAAATGTACTAAGCATAAATATTTTATGTGTATGGTACTAAGCTAAAGGGGGATAAGCATTGTGTAGAGACTCAGATCGTTCGCTAAAAAATTGAAACTAACAATAGATAAATATAAAAGAATCTATTTTTATAAGTCCTAAATCTAATGGGTAAAATACTATAAATAATTATCATTATTCATCTTATCTTATCTTATATACTACAGACGTTACTTCAAAAAAGAAGATGATTACGTCCTACGCGTCATGCATTTAGTCATGCATATTAACCAATGACTTAAATTCTGCCAAGTCACTGGTTTTTCTGGCTAGCTCAGGCAACCCATTCCATGCTCTAATAGCACTAGGGAAGAAGGAGTATTTGTACAAATTTGTCCTAGCATATGGTACGAGGAATGTGCCTTTATTTTTGTGTCTTTCAGAGTATTTTATTAAATTTTGTTTTTGTATTTGAAGATTATGGTTCAGTGTTTTATGTATAATTGCTACTTTACTTTTGAGTCTTCTGTCCTGAAGGCTTTCTAAATTTAGTGATTTTACTAATGGTGTTACCCTAGTCAAATGTGAATATTCGTTTGTTATGAATCTCACTGCTCTATTTTGTGTTTGTTCCAGTTTCTTAATGTTTTCTTGAGTTGAGGGGTCCCACACGGTGGATGCATATTCTATTATTGGCCTAACCAAGGATATAATAGGTTACGCTTGAAAACAAACACACACATACACAAACAGAGATGTGGATCATTCTTTTTAAAGACATAACAAAATTAAAACATATATATGTCTAAAGCATCTAACAACAAGACGTCCACTACGCCAAAACGTCCTGCTTCGCTCCTACATCGCGCCAATAGTTTTCACCATCAGGAGAATTAGGCTAGAACGTTATCTTCTTTATTTCTGAAGTGACATTTCCACGACTTGTCACTAGAGTGAAATCTGGGTATTTTCAGTCATGGTATAACTAGATCTACCTTCTTTGTATTACTCAGAGGAAGAACACATCACGCGAATTGTAGCGCCAAAATTTCAACATAGATACTCACATAGACCACCTAGATCTAGTCTTGTAAATTTTTTAATCATTTGGATTTATTTAGTTTTAATTATACTTCCAATAATCAACATTTAGATCTAGAATGTCTTCCCAATTTAACCCCCATGTACATTTAAAAAATACTTCTTCTGGCCAAATTCAGGTAAAAATCTAAATTTAATAAAATTATGCTAATTACAGATCTATTTACTATTTATATATAGATCTATTTTAGTATTTACTTATTAGTAGACTAATTACAGTACAGTGAGTACAGATGAGTTATTACACTACACTAGTCTAACTATTGAGTCTATTGACTTACAGTACTGACGACTGTAAGTGTACTATTACTATTAATTTTCTCATATAATATGATATCATATACAGTAATACAGTAATACTGAGTAGATCTATTATTCTCTATTTTACAGTAATGAATAAGTATATTACTATATATATATATATATATATCAAGTGACAATCAAGTCATATTCTACTATATAAATATAGGTCTAATAAAGTATAATTATTATAATAATATTACCAACCGTCCTATAAATACTATAGACTATAGTAGAAGTATTAGTATAGATAGACTATTGAGTCACTATTGACTATATAGAAGATTAGATCTAGATCTACTATCTAGTATTACTATTAGTTTAAGAATTAAGTTATCTAGTCTGTATCTCTATTCTATAGACTATAATACTATATCACAGTATTCATACTCATACTTAGTCATAGATAGATTAGAAAGACTAATTTTTGTTACGAACAAATTAATATAGAAGATAATTTAATTATATTGATAATACTAATAATAGACTATAGATTAGATCTGGATTAGAATCTTTATAAATCTAGAGAAAGAGTATTCTAGAGTTCACTCCAGACAAATTAGAAATTCATGATTCAAATGTTTCTAACCTTTTTTTTTTTTCCAGATTATTTTTGGACCAATGTTCTCTGGAAAAACGTAGGTTTCTTTTCAATGATTGAATGATATTGATATACTCGATTAAATACTTAATAGATCTAGATCAAGAAACTAAAGAATAGAGTCTAAATTAATATACACATAAAATATTGATAATCAATAAATTGAATATTTTAATGTTACTGATACATCTAGTCCTAGAGATCTATCTAGATACTAGACTATTAGATCAGATGGACTTGTTACTTGTTAAATACGAGAGTCTCGGGGAGTTAATATCTAGATATCTACTTCATTTTAATTTTTATTATTTTATGTTTGAGATTTTTATTTTCTCTTCATATGGTTTGGACTTTACTTTTAAGACTTAATGATGGATGGCATTGATGCCATTGTTACTCTTTTTAGTCAGTTTACAACTTAGAATTTAGAAAGTATCAATAGAATAAATATATCTAGATCTATAATATTAGTTATTACAACACTACCTGCAGGCTGCATATTAATCATCATATTGTCTGGTGTATGATAGAGGGCTGATTCTTGAGATAGTAAAGCTGGGGGTGTTAATTATCCTGTCTTTGTCCTTCCCTGGGCTTACTAACCAGGCTAACTACTTGAGTCATGATTCCTATACATGATGTCATGATTGACATTTTACACCATTCACAATTTGATGATTGAAATCAAGACTGTTGATGGATTCTTGAGCATCACCAATCTGTTGAATTGTTGGAGGGGGTGAGACTTAAAGCACACAGAAATTTTCTTTCCATAATTTATTTGAATTATAATCAGGAAATGATTTGGGACCCCTCAACTTAAGAAAACATTAAGAAACTGGAACAGACACAAAATAAAGCAGTGAGATTCATAACAAATGAATATTCAAATTTGACTAGAGTAACACCTTTAGTAAAATCACTAAGTTTAGAAAGCCTTCAGGATAGAAGACTTAAAAGTAAGGTAGCAATTATACATAAAACATAAACCATAATCTTCAAATGTAAATCCCTAAGTGAAGCCAGTACTAACACATAAAAAAGTTTATTAATACATCAGCTATTCAGTTGTATATTTTACAAAAAAAAAAGATATAGATTATTTTACTCTTAAATTTTATTACTGTTTCATTTAATTAGTCTCCCTTAGCATGAAAAAAATATTCATACATTATTGTTATATTTGTGTTTTTTTATAAAATCAACAGGACAGAGTTGATGAGGAGAATGAAACGGTATCAGATAGCAAACTACCGTTGTCTTATTATCAAATATGCTAAAGATATCCGTTATGATCTGAATGGAATTGCTACTCATGATAGGTAATTGAATTTAAAAAAAAAAGGTATCAATAATATTTCAATACATCAATAGTTATGTTAAATGCAACTCATTTATTGTAAATTTTAAAATTATTACTTGTCTCCACATTTCATTTGTTGATGCTGGCATTTCAGTTTTACTTTCTAGTTTGAAATAGAATTTTTAAAATTGTGAAATACCTTTTAAATAAATTTTCATTTTTCTCTATATAGGCAAACATTAGCGGCAATTTCAGCTGAAATATTGTCAGATCTTCAGTCTGAGGCCTTGAAACATGATGTAATTGGCATTGATGAAGGACAATTTGTATGTTTCTTTTAAGTCATTTAATTCTATTAGTTAGTGAAATAGCATTTTTTTTAAAATAAGTTAAATATTTGTTTCTCTATTTGCTGTTATAGTTTCCAGATATTGTTCAGTTTTGTGATAAACTGGCCAATCAAGGTAAAATTGTGATAGTTGCTGCACTGGATGGGACATTTCAAAAAAAGGTATACTGGTGTGTGTGATTTAATGTTTTTTCAAATTCTAACTTACCGGTACTGTTAAAAAAGTTTTATGTTTTTTTTTTCTTCCACTCAGGGTTTCGGAGATATTCTAAATTTAGTCCCACTGGCTGAACATGTATTAAAGCTAACTGCTGTCTGTATGAACTGTTACAACGAGGCTTCATTTACAAAACGAAAAGGATCAGAAACTGAGGTGGGTTCTCAACCAATTTAAAATAGAGGACTAGTGTTGTATTTTTTTAAAATTTTAACTTTGTACATGTCTTTTAAAAACATTTTTGAAGTTAAGCCTTTATTGTTGAGCTAAAGTGAAATCTCCAGACTGGATCATATCACTTATACATCATAAATCACTTTTCCAATTCCAATTTTGTATTATTTCATTTTGGATGTTAGTGTTTTGACATGGCTGAAACAATTTTTTATTTAATGCAGGTGGAGGTCATCGGAGGTTCAGAGAAATATTTAGCAGTTTGCAGACAATGTTTTACCTCTCCCAACAAAAAGAGGACACCACTGAAGCCAGTAAATGTAAATAAGGAAAGTTTGTCTACTACCACCAAGAAATTGTTCGCCAACGATGAGACAATGGAGGCAGAGAATGCACCATTACAATAACTCACTCTTGTCGTTGTTTCCAGAGTTCCGCTGCTCAAAAGGATTTAAAGACTTAGAATGGATAAATCTGTGTGCATGACTATTTGTTATTAAATGGTTTTATTATTAAAGAAAACTTAAATTCAGTAAAATTTAATATCAAGCTCAAGAGAGAAAAAAAAAAGGCTTTGGTATACCTGTAGTTTAGTTTCTGTTTATAAACTGAGGCTCTGTCCGTAATACCTTATGTTAAGGCAGGTCAGAGTCAAAGCTTTTCTATATTACAACTGATATTCTTAACTTGCTACTCAATTAGTCAGTGTTTTTTAGGCAAGTTATTCGTTATTAATTTTTATGCACAATTTTAATTTACTGTTTTTCATATTAATTTTCACCTCATGCATAGAATTCTCTTTGATTTTACAATAACTAAACCTTATAGTCCCAGTGCTTGTTTTTATTTATATATATTTATTGATATTTTCTAAATGTTTTGTGGACATTGTTATATTATTACAATACACTAACAATACTGATGTTTAAAAGTTACACTCCATTTTTATTAAGGTGAAACAAGGAGAGGACAACCAGCAGAGACTAATACACAGTGAATACACACTGCTGACACACTTAAGAGTAAACCGTGAACATACTGTACCATAGAACAAGGGAGACTACATGAAAACAAACACACACAACATACATAAATACACATGTAAATGTAACAGACATTAGTTTCATGGTGCGAAAACATCTTTTCATAACCACAATTTTTAATGTAAATATTTCTTCTTTCTTTTAGATTGTATGTAATGTAAATATTACCTCCCTTTGTTGTCAGCCTAGTTTCCTGTTTATGTGTACTGAACACTGCCTTGTGAAATCATTGTTATAGATTTTTTTTTTCATAGTTATAGACAAGTTTGTGCCATTTCATTATCTATTATTTTATTTATACCTGTATGAGCTTTATAAGTAAATATATATATATAAAATTATGTATACCAATAATATAATTGATTTGTTGATTACCTTATTTGTATATAGCTGTGAAACAGTATGTGTTGGTAGACTGCCTCAGGGCCTTTGCATGGCATTTATTTGATACCCTTTAAGCAGAAGTGAGTAGGTTTTAGGAAAACCTTCTCTAAGGTCAGGAATGAGTCTTTTCGACAAGCCCTCTTACATGTTTTCATGACTTGGGGCTTGGTGAGGCTGGAGGTCAATTACCTAAGGGAAACTTTGGGTGCTTTACCTAAACCGGTAATGGAAGTAATGTCATGAGAAAGTTTTATTGAGCAATAGCATGTGACCTAAAGAGGCCAATCCTTGATACACAGCTAGGATCACACAGACATGCCTACAGTCCCGCAAAAGCATCAAAAAAGCTCACATGTTCCGCCAAGTCTGAATTCCGACACACACAAAAAATCTCCGATTTTTCATTATTTATTAATAATGCGAAATGAAAATACTGAATTTTGCTCAAAATAAAATATATCTAGGTCTGCGTTTATTGTTTACATTTCAGCTCCTCCCGGACCCGGTGTGTCCTAAATTTACGAAGATATGGTTGAGCTAGATCTAGATCTATTCTTAGAATATAGTAAGTGCTAATAAGCCTAATTTTCCATTCCAATCCCATTCTTTTCCCGACAAAGGCGCTATTCTAACACTAACGTGACTAACTCAAGTGGTTTCTTAGGTTTCTATTCTAAGAAAAGGATTTTTTTTCAAATAGGTTATTAGAGATCTAAATCTAAAAGTAATTATTAACTTAGACACAGTAATGCAAAGGCCTAGATCTAAATCTACTTATTACATAGTCTAAATTAGTATTTACTAGATCTAGCACTAGATGATACTAAATCTATATCTATCTTAGTATCTAAAGAAATAGACTTAGAAGGTGATAAATCTCTAGTAGATTTCTATGTATCATTATCATATGTAATATATTTAGTTCTCAATAAGTCCATAGATCTAGACATAAATATTTAGATCTATAATATAATTATTATAATCTGTGTTCTTAGAGGACTTATTAGATGTAGGTCTAGTCCTAGACTAGTACTACTAGTAAATTATTTTAGATCTAGCACTAGAGACAACTTCTAGAGTGACTAGAGTAGAGCCCTAGAAAAGGATAGATAATCACATAGGAGTTAGAACTATTGATTTCAAACAAAGGACATAAATATGAATTAAAGGTTTTCTTACTTTTAATTATATTATACTATTTACATCTAATTTATAAGAAGCAAACTAGTATGGTTATTAAAGTAATATAATTGAAGTTTTATTTATATTGCGTACAGTACTGCTGACAAACATAAATGCGTTTATGTTCCACATTGGGGCCCAAAATTCCACATTTTCAACCTCAGTGTTCCACATTCTGGGTCTTGGGGGTAGGCATGTCTGATCACAGGTTGAGCATCCAGTTACAAGGCGCTGTTACACTTTTACCCTTCTTTTTGCTTCTGGTGTGTATGCCATCTACAATCCAGGACCTTATCTTAATGCTTGCTCTCCATGTGGATATATTCAGCGCTTTTTTCCCCAACTGTTAATGTCTTTTTTGAAGACCTTAATGGCACATTTACATGTAAGTATTACTTTAAAGTGGGCGACCAGCAGCTATGCTGCCTTCTATTGGATCACCATAGATAATATCTACCTTGTGGCATTCATGACCAAACCAGTCAAGGTGTCTGCTAATGATAATAGGAGATGTCGTGGCACCCTGCTCTTCACAACTATTCCTCATTGTTTTGGTTTATCTTGCCACCTTATTTTAAAAATCCACATGAAGTGTCTGGGGCACAGTGGTTGAGTGGTAAATTGCTTGGCTTCCAAACTGGGGTCTGGGTATCGAACCTTGGTGAAGACTGGGATTTTTAATATCGGGATTTTCGGTCGCCTCTGAGTCCACCCAGCTCTAATGGGTACCTGTCATTGGTTGGGGAAAAGTAAAGGCAGTTGGTCGTTGTGCTGGTCACATGACACCCTCGTTAACCGAAGGCTACAGAAACAGATGACCCTTAGATCATCTGTCCTATAGACCACAAGGTCTGAAAAGGGATCTTTACTTGTTACATGAAGTGTCTAGTGTGGTAGCATATCTTGTTGCCACCGCTGGCTAATATCTGTGAAAGGAGAGCAATTTGTAAGTCTCCCTTGCCAGTACACAGCCTCTTCACATTAAGTCATATGCAGTACCTTCTCGTGGTGATAGACAGAATCTGAGGCTGTGTAGGAATCTCGTCACATAATTTAAATTTAATTTTTGAGGTGGTTTTATTTGTAATTTGTGCTAAACTTAATGCCAGACAGGCTTTCAATGGAAGAGACACTCATTTTTTTTTTTACAAAGATTTTAATGTTGTTTGAAATCAGTTTTGCAGATATAAAACAAACTACTAATTTGAACTCTTATGCTTGTAATGTTTGCTTAAATAGAACAAACACCATAAAAAACTATTTGGTATTGTTTACACAATTATTGTTCAAGTAGGTAAACATATGTTTTAATGACATACAGATAAAGTTCACTCTTTAAAATATCATCTTTATATAACTGTTGGGTTTATTTTCAAAATCAGATAACTCTTACCAGACACTCCACACATGTATAGCACACACCATTCTATCACAAGGGAGTTAACACACTTTTTTGTTTTCAATGCCATCAATCAAATGTAAATCAAGAAGACACTAATATCTTAAAAAGAACCCCAACTATGAACGGCCCAGTAGCTAAACACTTGACTTCCAAACTAGAGAGCCAGGATCTCAATGAAGGCCGGGAACATTCACGAGTCAATCACAATTATTGGGAATATGTCTGTAACTTATACAGATAAAGTCAAGGAGGTTGGTCGTTGTGCTGGCCATTTGACATCTTGCTGACTGTAGCTCAAAACAAAAATGTCAACTCTACATCATCTATCCCAGCGATTCCCAAAGTGGTCTATATAGACCGCCAGGGGTCTACGAGGACTTCCAAGGGGTCTATGGAAGTGAAAAAATAAATCAGGGGTCTACAATAGTGGATCTTATTGAAGCATGTCCATTAATGAAATGTACTCATAAACAATATTGACATTTTAATATGAAATGCTTTTTTTTTTTTGTTGATTCAATTCATGTAATACACATTTATTTTGCTTCATTTTAATTTGAATTTCATCCATGAATGGCGAGAAATAAAAAAAAAAAAGATCTGAATTTGAATCCCTCCCCCCTCCCAAAAATGCAGGGTGGTCTACTGACAACTGGAAAACATGGCAAGGGGTCTACGAGACCAAAAAGTTTGGGAACCACTGATCTATCCCATACAATACTAGACCTCAGAGGAAAGCATTTATTTTCCCACTACTTCACTACTATTTTTCAGGATTGAAAAATTAAAATGCTTATTCAATCATCATGGCCATTTCATTGTAGAGTAAAGAGATTTAATAAAAGAATAGGGGGCATTATAACCTACTCGGTTATAGGCTACTTAAAAAAAAAGATAAAATGTATTTCATTTTATGGTATTAAAATATCAACAAATTTAGTTTTTAAATACTTCCCAAACAAGATGAATCAATGTAACTAGTTGGATGAACAGAAACAAACTATTTAGCGCAAAATAAAAGCATAGATGAAATGATTCATCACCATGAGGACAGAATAAAATCAACGTCATCAGTCTGAATTATGAACAAACAAATCGAATACATCACTCAGGATTATAAATATAACAATTTAAAAAAATATCAAATTAAATTTTAAAAAACTGTAAAATCTTTTTATGGTCCATTCTTTTTTTTTCTTCTTATTGCGACTGTTTCGTTACCTAGTTAAAATAATGTGAAAAATGTTATTAAAATATCGTGAATATTTACTTGGAGCATGTTTCTCTGCACCCTTTTTGCAGAATTCTCCCAAAAAAAGTATTCTGAGCTAGAAAAAAAATTATGTTTCTAAAAATAAATTGTTCAAGTAAAAAAAAACAACTGGGACTGAAAACTTAAATCATATTTCTTAAATTAACCTTGACCTTGAATGGGGGGGGGGGAACAAGTATTTTTTTAGATATTCTAGATCTAGACTATGAAGGTAAAATTGATGCTTTGTAAGTTTTTGATGTTACAGAAATGAATGACCCCATGAACTCATTGTATCCATAAAATGGGGTTGGCCATTATTGTCCAAGCGGCGGGTGAGGACCTCACAGCCTGTCTCTGTGACCAGCAGTGTATGCTCAAACTGTGCAGACAATTTACCATCCTGAGTGACTGCAGTCCAGTTGTCTGGCCACAGTTCATCTCTCCATGTACCTTAAATTATGTTAATTAAAAAATAGATTAAAACACAGTAACACAAGAGACAGGCACTTCACTTTAACCTGGTTCCTCATAGTATACATACTCACCTATTACAGAAAAAAAAAAAATATTATCATTTTAAAACAAAAGGGTTACTTTCTCTATTCTAATTTCACTTAGTTATTATGCTAAAAATTTAAGTGGGCTTGTCATGTTACTTTCTCTATTCTAATTTCACTTAGTTATTATGCTAAAATTTTAAGTGAGCTTGTGATGTTAAATTGAATTTAGGAAGTTTGATACGTTTTTTAAAATAAACTACTGTCAGAAATAAAAGAACAACTAGTGGCAAGCAACAGAGCTTTGTATAAATCCCAGCACATGCTTAAAAGCAAAAATATATCAAGGAAAACAAAGAAAACTATTTGCAAAACCATCGTAAAACCAGTAGCCATGTATGCATCTGAAACCTGGACACTTACAAAAACTAAAGAAAATCTATGGGAAAGGAAAATCTTCAGAAAAATGTATGGTGCCATACAAGATGAAACTGGATGGAGGATAAATGCTAACAGAGAGATATACCAGAGATACAGAGATACATACTAGTTATATAAAGACTTCTCCATTAATATGGAAATAAAAAAGAACAGATTTTGTTGGACAGGTCACCTTGAAATGTCAGGGAACCGAAGCCAAAATAGTATACCTGCGAAAAAAAAAAATAGGCGCTCCAAAGGCAAACTATGAATATGATGGATTGATAATGTAGATGCAGATCTACAACAGCTAAGAGTTCAGGCATGGAGATAAAAAGCCCAGGATGGATCAGAATCGAAAGATGTGTTAAAGCAGGCCAGGGCCATCCATGTCACTGGGGTGGAAGGATACCACTAATATTTGTAATTTTAAGTGGGCTTGAGATGCTAAGCTGAATTTCAACAATAGGTCGGAATCAAAATAAGCATTTAATTAATTAAACAAGCGTTAGTGACATTATAGCAATGAACAGACATGCAGGTTTAACTCACCTTCATTAATCATGGGCTCAATGGTAAATACCTGACCAGGCTTCATTATTCCTATTGCTTTATTTTCTAACACAAAATATAAAAAGACATTATTACTAATGTGAAATTACTAAATCACAGTGGATAACACTAAACATTATTGAATGGGGGCTTTGGGCCAAGCCTCAGATATAATTTTCTCATTGAAATTTTGATAATATAATTTTTATATTACCTCATGCCTATTTTTTTCTTATTATTATCTTATGAAACAGACGTTATTCAAAAATATGAATACATCCTACACATGTCCCTAGAGTTGTAGACTGAAATTTATCTACTAATATAACTTTTTATTATGTTATTATACTAGACAGAGGGGACTTAATTCTAAAGTTATGAAAGAGACTGTTCTAAAAATGTTCTTTGGAAAAAAAAAAAAAGTAAAGTTTCCAAAGTGTACAATAGTACACTAGCCACCAGTGGTATCTATTAAAAATGTTTAGATCGTATATAATTAACTTACTTCCATAGTGAGGAACACTTGGAGCAGTGTGAAACAATCTGTCGTAGACAATACAAGATGTCAAGAGTTAAATTCACATACAAAGTACATTTTTGTGATCAAAACCTTTCCTATTTATCTACAAAGTACATTTTTTGTGATAAAAACCTTTTCTATTTGTCTTAAGTTACAAATCTTCAACTCTCTAGGAATATGGAAAAATTTGTTTGTGAAACAGCCAAGTCTTACAAAATTAGATTCTAAACAGTTACAAATAAAAATATGTATTATTCATCAAATCAAAAACCCAGAAAAGCAAACCTACTCATTGATGCCATGTCCGCAGTAACTTCTCACCACAGAGAAACCATTGGCCTGGGCATGCTTCTGTATTATATTTCCAATCTCTCTGTAGCGTACACCAGGTTTCACTAGAAGGAAAAGAAAATTTAATTCAAATTTTGCGTGAGGATTTTTTTTTAACAGCTTTATATGCAAGTCTCTTAAATCAGTACATAAAGGCTTCAGATCTAGTAGCCTCATTAAAAATTCACCAATGCAGAAAAGGGTTGACCTTCTGTTAAATGGACATAATGGCCTTTTGTCTTTAAATTACAACTAAGTTGACAGGCATCTTGATATTTTTTTATGCACACATATGTCAGTGAGCTGGCCACATCAACAGTAAGCTACATAAATAGTTAAACTATTCCCCTTAGGTAAAAACTGCTAAATAAAAATATTTATATATTATATCCAAGTTTTAGAAAAAATTAAAAAGAAAAGCAACACTCAAGTACATATAGGCTATGTTTACCCACTATCAAGTTGTTTAAACTTTCT